>PVIR01010444.1:0-49869 GCA_004026965.1 Petromus typicus | reverse complement strand
AAATTTGATATATACTAAGAAAACTCAATAAAATGGTAGGGTTAAATCTTCATTGTATTAGTCTTATTTAAATCTAACTAAATTTATATTTTTGAAATGATTTTTAAAGACCTAAATTTAGTCTTGAGTATTTATATTTAAGAATCTCATGCATTCGTTTTAACAAATTATGTAGGCTTCTAAACAAGAAAGCTTATACAATTATTTGTATGTCCACTTAGAAACATTGCTTTCTTCTCTTTTTCTTAATCTCTCACTTCAAAACACACATACACAAACACACACACACTTGGAATAATTAATAATGTTTGGAAACATTTTCTCCAACAGGAAAATAACATAATGTACATCTTAGTGTTAAACATTAGGTACAATTAAGTTAATGCATTTTATATATGCATTATACAGTATACATTATACACAGTATACATTATATAGTATATGCGAGTGTAATGTACATCTTAGTATTAAACATTAGGTTCAGGTAAGTTAATGCATTTTGTATATGCATTATACAGTATACAGTATACATTATATACAGTATACATTATATAGTATATGCGAGTGTATATGCCCCACACAATTTTAAAAGTGCACATGTGAAGGCCTCAGAAAAGGGGTCTAGTGAAAAATAATCATGAACAAAGAGTACTTGAAGGACAATACAAAATAATTAAAACTGGAGAATTAATCTTTGTCTTCACCCACAGTGGCTGATGCTAACATAATTGCAGAAACCTTGCATTTAAAGCTACATTTTATAAAACCTTACTGGCAAAAATCAATAGAAAGCTTTAGTGGGGAGAATGTGTGTAATAGTAACAAGTAGAAAGGTTAGTGTAGAAGTTAATGGTTCTATCAGGAATAAAGCAGAGTTAAAATGTGAAGGAAAGGTCTACCACAAGTGGTTCATTAACCTTTTAGCACTTCAGTGTATCCTTGCTGTAAAGATTACAACAAATCTAACTTACACTCTACCAGCATTTGCTAAAACTGCTACAGTTCAATTTCAGTTTCTTATGATAGAATTATTTTCTTAAAGTTAAAATTTTAAGAAAATTAAAATTTCATGTGTCGGCTAAAAACTAAAACAGTAGGACTAGACTATGGAGAGCATCAGTAATCACATACCAAAGACTTTCCTTCCTTTTCTTTTCTTTCTTTCATGTCTTCTTTTTGACCCAACCTCCCACTAGCAAATGGAATATATCATGCAGAATCCAATAGAAAAATTATTTTATGCTCAAATTCACATGGTTATCTATTTCAAAATCATACTTTCCTGCTTCTAGTACTTCTAATATTGACTGAATACAAAAAGATGTATCCTTTATGAAACTTTTTTTCAGAGTGTAATTTTTTTTGTTCAGAAAAATAAAGTAATATTATGTTCTTTTGTATAAAAATATTTTTTTCTGAACTCTGAACTCAATTAGCAAAAGTGTTTTGGAAATGATTGATTTGACTTGCTCTGTGACAATCCACAAGTACAGTTGTAGTAAGAAAGGCTGCAGTGTGAACCATGTGGCTTGAACAATAGCTTGATGTTCTGATGCAGAGCTACTCACAGTCCTGCTCACTGTCTTTTGTAAGTGCCTTTGAATTTCTTCAACTTTAACAAAAGAATGAAATAAACACTTATTCCTACTTCTCTCCTCAGGGTGTCCATCTTGCTCCCTTCCTCTTCTTGTCCCCACTTGCCTTAAATCTTTCTTGCTTTTTACCAGATTTCAGGGAGAAGTTTAAATGAGCAGCTGCCATGGCGGGGGTACAGATGTGCTGGCCAGCCCAGCCAAGGGGACTCTGGTGCAGGCCGGCTTACTCCCCTGTAAGACACAACCGAGTTCTAGGATGAAGTCAAAGCCCACCAACTTCAACCCTGAAATCCTAGGCCTGACATCATCTCTTCCAAATTTTCCAGTTGGTGATCTATCCTGCTGGGCTGATCTCCTTCAAATTTCCATTTAATCCATAATGGAAATTATTATTATTCTCTCTCTCTCTTTGTGTCTCTCTCTGTTTCCTGTCTCTCTCTGCCTCTCTGTCTCTGTCTTTATCTCTCTCTCTCTCTTTCTCCCTCTCTCTCTCTCTGGGGAAAATTCATTTCGTAATTTTGGGAAGAATCATTTTTGGATTCTATCCCCTACATGGAATCTGTCATAACTATGTCCTGCCAAAGTCTTTCTGAACTGTAATGTGCCAGTTCTGTAATGGGTTTAGTTCTCTGGTCTTTTTCTCTAAGTCCAAATTCATTGTCATTGTTAAACATTTTGTTCTCGAAAACCCTTTTCATTTATCCTCACCATTTTTTTTTAAGATGATGTGGCATGCATGTTTTAAGCCATCCCATCTGTGACAGCTGAAGACAAAAACGTCAGCCTGAGCTCTGGCACAACTTCCTCATGTGTCCTATAATCTCATTTGCGGCTGTCCTAAAACTGTTTGTATTAACCAGAATTCTTATCTCATAGCCACAGCCGAGGGCAGCATTGTGGTTCTTTGAGTACAATCAATGCACTGGCAAAAAATGATGTCCAGGTCTTTGTTAGAGCAGACATCATCTTTGGAAGTGACTCTGACTAGGAAATTGTTGAGTCCCTTAATCTGTTTCATTGCTCCTGCTTCAGTGATGGTCAGAATGATGCAACTTCAGAGGACAATGACTCTGGCTCCTTGCAGTGTTGATTTTCATCTATGCTGTGCTGTGATGAGCATGAAAACTATGCATTCAGTCAGTGATAAGAGGTTGTCTACAAAGGACACTGTATTCACCATGTAGTGGACTTCTCACTTGCCAGGCAGTGTTGTCATAAACACAGAGCAGACTGTGAAGATCGAGCTAAAGAAAAACTTTGACTTGGCTGGAGTGACTTCCATTTTTTGTATTTGTGTTGTGGTTCTTTTTCATATCCTTAAAATCAAAACTTCAATGACCCGAAACTTTGTCCCTTATATTAAGTTTTAATAATTGAGACTATAATTTTCTTTATTTTGTGACTTCATTTATAAGATATGATTTTATGTCATTATACTTTATATTAAATATTACAGAAAGAGCTCATAATTTAATACTATCATAATGATCCCATCTTAAGATTCGCCATTCTAGAAGGCCTCCAAATTTAATCATCATAAGTAAATAATGTTATTAATTGTTGGAAGGCATTTATCCCATTGCAAGAATGACTCAATAGAAGATAACTAAATATAGCATATAACAAATATTATTGAGGTAGTACATTTACTTTTCAAATATTAACTTATTTACCCCTGTAATACACAATACCTAGCTGATAATTTATTGTCAAAGATATTTCAAAATCTAAAGCTTAAATCTACTTACAAATTCTAATCTGTAAAGCTACTGTATGACAAAATTTTTAAGATTCAGAAATAGCTGGACTACTTTTTCTTCAGAACAGTTTAACTTAGAAGCAAGTGCTTAAGAACACAAAAAGCTATGGTATCAACAGGTACTGATTTTCTTTACACTTTCTGTAACATGAAACTAATTTCAATTTTTGAAGTTTACAGAATTTATATATGGGGACACTCAGCTATGGTGACACCTTTCTTCATGAGCAGGGTAAAAATAACTCTCCTAATTCGTTTCATAATCTCATTCCGAAGTCTCAAATAAAAGCTTGACCTCTCGACTAATGAGCCTTGTCACTTGTTAAAATGCAACGACGTATACTGGTACAAATTCTCACTATTGAGTATGATCATGATGTATATATAAAATGTACCAATTAAAATTCAACTAAAAATGCAATGAAAAGGAAGCAGAACTTGAGCAACAACTGAGGGACTCTTGGTCTCAAGAAGACACACAAGCTGTGTAATCCCAGATTGTTTAAATTAACAATAATATGGAAGATCCCAATGCATACAGTTACAATGAAAAAGATATTATAAAAGTCTAAATCAGAATTTCCAGATGCCCAAAGCAAGAAGTGGTGAAAAATATTATTTCTTTGCACTTGATTTGATTATAGATTTTATATACAAAATGAAATGGGAACTATAAAGAAATTAGATGGCTTTCTTCATATTTGGTCACAAAAACGACCTGAATATTCCGATTTTGAAAGGTACATATTGCTTACTTTTTCATTAAGTTCATTTGGAAATCCTTTTGCTGATGTTGTTTTATTTTTCTGAGATGTACAAATATGTGGGAAATCCACAGCTCTCACCCACTTAGTCATTTTTATTCTTATCAGAGTGAGCAACAATCTAATCGCAGGTCTACTCATCAGCCTTTACAGTTTCCAGGTCTTCACACAGACCCTGAGTTCATCACTCGCCCCAGCTATGTCACGTTGGGCAACCTGCTTTGTCATCTAGCATTTCAGGTGCCTAATTGGTAAAACAAAGATAATAGACTGTTTTTCAAATGTGATTCTTCAGATTCAAGTTTATACTGCTTTGGTCCCTGTTCACTACTTTCTCTTGCCTTTCTGTTATGCTCCCACACTCTACCCCATTGTGAAAATTCATCTGTTTACCCATCCATTGCTCTACCTTTCTTTCTCTCTTTCTATCATTGATATGCTTTCCTTTTTCCCTGAGATTACCACTCGGAATTAGAAGTAGAGTGTGAACACCTAAAAAAAAAAATGAAAAACAGTATCACAGATAATTTTGAATAAACTATATATATATAGATATATATATCTATATATATAAGAGACCTGCGATTGGATTGTGTGTGTGTTTAATAAACTATTAAATTATAAGTATAGTCAATAGTAAATTTCAAACACACACGAAATGAATAAGATGTTTAAATTAATATGTTTTCCAAGTATTTTTAAAAAATAGAATATGGTTATACCTGTTTCCATACCTTCATGTGAAATCTTGCATTTGTTTTTCCTGAAAATCTAAGTGACAGAGATGGAGGCATACAGGAGAGTGACAGCAGGGACAGATATCCAGAACAGTGCATAGTGTTGCGCAAAATGAACATTCCATTTTGTCACTAAACTTAATTGTTGAACTTTTTTTATGATGCCAGAAATAGGTAAATATAAATGTAGAATAAATGTTTGACTCCTTTATATTTCTAAAATAATAAAGTAATAATAATCCAGAATACCACACTCCAAATAATAAACTGATTCCAATTACTTAAAAAATATATATACTGTAACTTCATTGATTATTAACAGCACCTTGCTTTCCTTTGTGCTGGGATTGGACCGAAGGCCGCAGGCTTTTCCTTTGAGCTGTATCTCCAAGCGTTTCATTTGTACAGTTGTTGAATGAAGGTTTTGTTAGGTTGCCCATTCTGGCCTCAAATCTGTGTTCCTCCTGCTTCAGTTCACAAGTAGCTGGCATTAGAGATTTTCACCATTTTTAAATGTCCATCTTTAACAATTGCAAATTTAAATTAGCTGGGTGATTGATTTTTAACTGATAGGAAGGAAATAGTAGGATTTAATGTCTACTTTAGTACGTAAAACAAAGAGGTAAAAATGTAGACTTCTCATGATTTTCAGTGATTTTATCTTGTAACTAAACTTAACTGTTTAAAAACCTAAACTAAAAGAAATTAAATTATTTACATATCAGGATGAAGTAATTATCTCACATCTCAGAGTCATCAGGCTTAATCCTTAACTTTCATTCAGAAAGATTCAGGCCAGACACTTTTTTAATTTGCTAGTTCTGGAGGAGGTAGCATGATATTTTCTATAAAGCCTTTATTATACTTAGGACTGCTTACAAATTAAGTACAATATTCCTAAAAAGCTTTCGCCTGAATACACGTATTAATTATAGTCCTTCATGAACACGTGAAATGCATTATCTTATAAAACAGCTGTTAACCTGCATTTTTAAAGAATGGACATCAATACTTTCTATGCCAATACCCTTTGGGAAAAATGTATTTTTATTCTATCAGTAAAATACCATTAAATAGAAAATTGGGACATATATCTCAATTTAAGTCAGGGCAAAATTTCAATCATTAAAAATGTTAAGCATTTATCTTAGAGATCATGGAAAAAATATTTGGAATCTTGCTAAAATTTCACACCCATATTCCCAAGAAAGGCTCCATTTTTCTGGCTCAGACAACCAAGATGAATAAGAATTCAACTCTCCAGGTTAAAACATTTTCCTTTATTTATCTTTTATGGCCATTTATCTCTATATACCTCCTTTGCTGGGTCCTTATGAAGATGAGTGGAATAGTTTGTTCTAAAGTGCTTAAACTCTTTGGAGGAAAAGTATGCTATAAGGTGAAATTATTATTATCTTTATTACTGTAACAAATACAGGGCATAATTATTTTTGAATCAAAAAGAACAAAGTAAAGTGTGATTCTGCATCAAAAATGACATGGTGGGTGGTAAATGGTTTTCAGTTCTATAAAGAGCAACACAATAATTTTCACATTGCACTCTTTATAACATTTATCCTCTAATGGCTTTTGCTTCTTGCAAGACTTTCAAAATTTCTGTCTTTTTCTTCCCACATAAATTTACTAAATTTTGTCCCTTGTAACACCTGTGTAGGATTAGCAGAATTAGTTCTAAAAAAAGTTAATTTCTTACCAAAAATAGACTCTAAAGACCCCATGTATTTATATACAAAAATATGCTCTACTGTGTATTTTTTCTCACTTTATGCAATGTTAATGTGTATTTCAAATTTTTCATAGCAGTTTTTCTTTGCTGCTCTTCTGTAACTATTTCTTGTGTATCCTAGTGTAATACTTGGAGACTACCCTGTGAACTTTATTGAGAGACCATCTTCTCTTCTCAAGCTCTGTTCTTGAACTTCATTTTCTACAAGGATGGTTTCCCAATTGCAACTATTGTATGTTATGTGGAGCTATCTTTGGGCCTTAAATAACAGTACCAATGTAAAAGCAAGGTAGTAATTTCATTCTGTAAGCTTGGGTGTTCATAAAAACATACAAAATCAATTTTGCAAATGACTGTTGGTGAAAACAAATGTTTTTATCATGTTTTACGTACAGTCTGTGCTTAGCTCATGTACCGCTCTATTTTCCATAGATAGATGTCATATTCAGTCAATCTATAGACCTGTCAGGCCTTTATTTCTTGTAGCCATATTCTCCTTTCCCTCTCGGTAAATAGTTGGATTTGGTGTTAAGAAAGGATAAAGACAAAAGGAATGTATACAGGATTGTGGTATCTTAAAATACTGTTTCAGCTTGTTATCTTAACTATTCTGGGGTATATGGCAATAAAGCAAAATTAAATTCCATTTAACTCTGCAACTATATTGCCCTCTGATGTCACTTGTTGAAATACAGCAATAAAAATTATTTTTAAAAGTTCAGCAACTTAATATATCCTTAGTAACTTGATGTAAACTTAAAAGAACTTTGGTTGCATCTTTTGTTAACGACATTTTGTTTAAAAATATTGGCCCAAGTCACACAAGTCAGTGTAAGAATCTACAGTCTCAAGTAGATTTATATGTATAATGCTATTTTAGCCTTTTCAGAGAGAATATGGTTTGTAAGCCTAAATTAACTTTCCATCAAAAAGTTATATGTCATGTTTGCAAATATTGTAGAGGTACAAGATTATTATGGCTTGTGTTTGGGCATCCCCAAAGCCTCAGTGGGGACTTTTTCAGAAATAGCTCGACCTAGGTCTAGAGTGTGATTGATTCATGATACAGTAGTAGAGTTCATGGTGTATAATTGCTAAAGCAGTCCACTGATTTGTTTGCACCACCCTCATCTCAGTAACCAAAATAAAGTATAAAAAGGAAAGAAAAAAGCTTCCCAGGTCCCTTGCTTGCTTTGCTTTCTTCTGCCCACCATGAGCTATTTCTCCTCAAATGGACAACTTCACATCTATGTATGTTGATTTCACTTAAAATTAATTATTCAAAATAAGCTAAAGGTGCTAAAAGCAATAGGCTAGCCATTACTTTTTTTTTTTTTTTTTTTTTTTTTTTTTTTTTTTTTTTTTTTTTAGACAGGGTCTCACTTTGTGGTTCAGGCTGGCCCTGAGCTCCGCCTCAAATTCACATCACAACAATCCTCCTGCCTCTGCCTCCTGAGTGCTGGGATTACAGGCGTGAGCCACCATGCCTGGCACTGTGGTATGTGGTACTGATTGCTGCT
Organism: Petromus typicus; assembly: GCA_004026965.1. Taxonomy (NCBI): domain Eukaryota; kingdom Metazoa; phylum Chordata; class Mammalia; order Rodentia; family Petromuridae; genus Petromus; species Petromus typicus. Next base: position 41,747 of record PVIR01010444.1, on the reverse strand, counting down.
GGGCGTAAGTCTTTATACCCAGTATTGTATGTGGTGAACCAGGGATCGAACCTGGCCCCTGCACTTGCTAGACAGGCACCAGAACCACTGAGCAAAATCCCCGACCAGATAGCCATTACTCTTAAGAAAAGAAATCTAATAATGAAAGGAAAAAGAATGTGACATTAATAAAGCAAAAAGGAAACAAAGATTATGTATATAGGGGGTGGGAGGTTGCTGGGTCGGGGGAAAGGGAAAAAGAGGAGAATCAAACCATGTCATATATGTCATATTCTGGTACAAACTCTCAGTGTTGAATGTGATGATGTTGTGTATTCATAATGTTCCAATAAAGATTTAAATTTTTTTAAAAGGAAAAAAAAAAAAAAGAAAAGAAATCTAATTTATTATGAAAAAAAGTACTAAAACACCACCCACAAATAGTGAGAACAAATTCTAGGTTTGGTAGGTAACCTCATGCAATAGCAATAAAGAGAAGAATGAAGTGTTTTAGGAAATATGTTTTTAGTAACACTAACATGATTCTGAGCACAGAAGAAGGAAGAAACAAATATTGCTGACATTTCTTACAGGAATGTTTGAGTGGATTCACTATCATGACTGAAAATTTAGTCCATTTGTGCTGTTGAAACAGACTCTTTTTTAAAAAAAGCAGAACTGTGTTTCTCAAAGTTCTGGAGCCTGGGAATTCCAAGATCAAGATATTGTCAACTGGTTTCTGGTGAGAGCTAAAGAACTAAAAATCCCTGTCAAGCTTTTTTTTCCTCAGAAAATTAATCTCATTGTGAGAACAGAACCTCCATGTCAGAAACACCTCCCCAAAGGTCCACAGTACTGCTTTGGAAATTAAGTTTCTAACATATGTATTTATGAAGATACATTCACATCATGGGAGGGCATTTGAGGTAAACAGTAGTTTGTTGTAGATATATGGACTTAAAGTGTCTTAGTGTCTAGGTTTCCAAACATTCATTAGAAATCTGCAAAAGACAATTGGATATTGCCCAGTGGTCCAAAAGAGATCTGGGAGCCATCAGGAACGATGCTGTGGCCATGACTAACATGTTTTTATGAAGTAAAGAAAGATGAATCTTGACATGAATGAAACTTAACAGATAAGAGAGTGTACCAGTTTGTCACTGAAAAGTAAATAGGAAATGCATAGTTGGATATAGGAGCTATACTAAGCTTTGCATTTAGCTAAAGTGAGAGTGTCATGATACATTTCTTTCAATTTGCGAGGGATACTGTCTTCAAATGTGTGAAGAAAATCCCATACAGAGCTAAATGCACAATTATTTGCTTGTGCATGCACATATAAGCATATTTGTCTGTAGTATTATTCATTCTTTATGAATGACTCTAAAATATAATTTGTTTGTTTGTGGAGTCAAACCTGGGACCTTGCACTTGCAAGGCAGGTGCTTCAACCACTGAGCTAAATCCACAGCCCTGCAATTTGTTGTTAGTGAGAAAATTTTGCTAGGTTACAATTGTCAATATGTCACCTACTAATGATATTAACCTTTATTATTATAACGTATTTTGTGAGATTTCAAGTAAAGGCTGTTTTATTGTTTTATCCAGTGGTAAAAATCTCATTTGTTGTAGTTTCTAAAACTTTCAAGTTTTTCTTTTTTTTTTTTTTAATCACAATCCTCCTGCCTCTGTCTCCCGAGTGCTGGGATTACAGGCGTGAGCCACCACGCCCAGCACTGTGGTATGTGGTACGGTTGCTGCTGGGTATGAGTCTCCACACCCAGTATTGTTATGTGGTTACCGGGGAATCGAACCCGGGTCCTTGCGCTTGCAAGACAGGCGCCGGAACCACTGAGCTAACTCCCCGGCCCCTAAAACTTTCAAGTTTTTATCTTCACCTTTGAAAGACCCTCCCCCAAATGGGTGTAGAATTCCCAGGTGCAACTCTTTTTCAGTTAGCACTTTAAATATAGTGATTCAAGGCAGGCCAGCTTCCTTCATGTGGGCTTGAACTGCAGCTGTTTCTATCTTTACTGCTCCTTTAAAAGTTCTACATACAAGTAAATCAGGCATAGAGCCCTAGCTCTAATGCTAGCACTCAGGTTTAAGAATGTAGCTCATGGTGAAGGCCCTGAGTTCAGTTCCTAATACAGCCCCCCAAAGAAACCGCAAAACCAACCAAACAAAACTATGCTATTTCCTGTGAAATACTTTTAAATTACTCTCTGTCTCTGTCTGTCTCTTTCCTCTCTCTCTCTCTCTCTCTCTCTTTCTCTCTCTGTTTTTCAGAATTTTAACTAAGTTGTGCTGAAATGTTGCTTTTATAATTATAGAATTATTAGTGTTCTCAACTTGCTCAATCTATGGATTAATGATTTTCTCAAGTTGTATAAATGTTTTGGTCATGATCACTTAACATCTTGGTTGCTTTGAGCTCTTCTTGTTTAGTCCTCATTGTCAGCATATTATTTACCTTTATTGTGCTTGCCAAGAATATTACTTATTTTTGTTGGTGTTGGTTGCACCGAGTTTTTGTCTGTAGTCTACTTAAAGTGTTTTTTGCTTTCCTGTTTTTGGTTCACTAATTGCACTTTCTCTGTGGTAGATAGCCTGTCTTTATGTCTACTTATTAATTATAAATTATTCCTATGGTTCAACCGTGCTTAGTCCTTCAAAAATCTGCACACTGGAAGCTTGGTTCCCTTCTTCAGAGTATTGAAATATAACTGGATGTAAATTCAAGGGACGAGGTCTGGTAGAAACATAAACCTTCACAGGAAGATCATACATTTTTGCAAAATATTCTGCCTTAATGAAGTATATAGTTAAATTGTAAGATAGAAAGCTATCCTACCAAATCAAAGAAATGAACAAGAAATTTTTTTAAAAATTGCTGAAGCAGTTATTAAGGGGCAGGAAAGAAGGACTGTAAGTAATATGTCAGATAACACAATAAAGAATTAAAACAGATAAGGTGCATTTGAAATATTGGAAAAAGCAGTATTTAAAAATTTAAAATAATACTTGTCTTTGTTTTTTGTTGCTATACAAAAGGAATAATACAAAATACCGAAGTTTAGTACCTTGGAGAGATTTGATACTTGATTTAGTTCCTACTTACATAGCAGCTCCATCTAGTCAGTCTGTGCAGGTCCTTCTGGCTGCATCATTATATGGCAGATAATATCACATGGCAGGAGAAAATAGTAAGAGAAAAACGGACAGAATTGAAAAAGGGAAAGGCTTTTTCCTACTGTGTTACCCAGGGTATATGTCATTGGTTATATATTCCTTATATATTTACCATACTCCCATCAATTATTCCTTCTAGTAAGTTTTCTACCATTTTCCCCAAATGTTTTCTAAATTTGGTAAATGTCTTAAACTGATAGCCAGAATTCATTAAATTCTGTAATGTGCATGAGATGTCATTTTAAGCCTCCAAGTTTGTCTCTCTGTCCTTATCCACCTGAATATTCAATCCACTAGTGTTGACTTTCTACCTGAGCAAGGTTTTGGCTCTTAGGTTCATGCTGGAATACAGTAGTGACAAATATGCTTGGGATGTAGCCCTTTAAACTGTTAGCTTCTCCTCTGACCCAACATGGCTTCTCTTCTCCACTCTATAATTCTTGCCTAACCTAAAATCTTGCTTGCTTTACCTCATCTTCGAGTGTTTTTGTTTTTGCATTGATTCAGAGTGTGTTCTTGCATAGGCTACTCTCTCATGTTCTAAAGTCCTGAAAAATCTCTCTAAAAATCCATTTGAAAACTGTAAATAGATTCCAAATAGTGAGTGTTAAGTTTAATAATTCTCACCCAAGAAGATGATTTTAGTGTTTCAATGGGAGGAAAGGTTTAAAGATGTTATGAAATTATGATTATATCCCCTGTTGTCATGATTACTGGGAAAATTATCAATGACCATTTTAAAGCTTCTTCATCTTACATGTGGTCTTACTCAGGAAGGCATGTTAATAAATAATGATAATTGGCTGTTAAAGAACAAATGCTAATAACAGAATATTTTCAAGATTAGTTTTAGCTTCTTTCTATAAAAGTCTTAGATGTGGATGCACAATATTAAAAGCCAGTGAAATGCTTTGGTGAAATTTTAGAGAATGAATATGGTCTATGAATTGTGGACTTTTATATGGTAACAGGTAAGCAGGAGCTCTAATTTCCTTGACTGTCAAATTTCTGAAGAAAAGCATGTTATTTTTATAAAATCAAGTGATAGGAATATGGTGTATGTTTTTCCTTACTAAAATATATATGAGGAGTTAATTTGTGCCTCCCGAATGTGGGCTTCATTTTTCTCTGTGATGGAAAAAATTCTAAATTTATTAAGATTTCACCAAATATATAACTCATGTTTATGTCAATGTTTTTGTTTATAAAAACATAGTTAAATAATTTTACAATTATTTATGCTATTTTTAACAGGTGGAGAAAATTGAGCTTTCTATGTCTTTACCAAAAACTATTATGCATGTCTGCATGAAACTTGATATGAATTGTGGCAATATCTAGACAAAAAGTCACTAACCAGTGGGACTACTTTGAATAAGATCAGCTATAAAATTTAACAAATGGGTCAGACATTTACAACTCTGCACAAATATGATAGAATCTATTCCTCCTACTTATATTAAACTGTAGCTTTTATGTCATTAGAGGCTATGCTCAACAAGTTGGAAACGTCCATATCAATCTTGCAGTGAAAAGAAAGACTATCAACAAAGAAATCCTGTCTATTATGTGAATAAATAAAAACTTTTTTGCCTTCTTGACAAGAACTTATATACTATGATAAAGTAATAGCTTGCAGGCTAGAGGCCTGAAATTTGGGATTTATGATTATAAAACAAAAACCTAAATTTTTAAGAGCAAATATTATTTTTTAAATATTTCATGACATTAGACTTTATACTGACTCAATGATAATGCAACAAAAATTAACATAAAAAGTCTTTATTTAAAGGCTAAAAAATTTTCTGCAGTTGAATACTATGAATGTAATACATTGCCTCTGTATGTGCTGCCATATGTAGTGACTTTTCTGCCATTTTAATGTAACACTCCATCAGAAAAGAAATACAGGTTTGATCTTGCTGACTTTGAGCCACTGCAGAAAAAGGAAATTTGTTCAAACTAATAAAAAACAAAAACTCGGAGAAAAATGATGACAGATAAAGATGTCAAACACCATTTTCACTTTTAAAAAGTGATAGAATATGCAGTGTTTGTAATGTGTGTATAAGATATTGATTAAAATCAGCAGGATACTACCTTACACTAGTTATTGTAAAAGGCTGGGTGTAATGCTGTAAGTCAGTGACAACTGATTTATAGCAGGAGAGGTAGGTACATGTCAGTAGTATGGCCAGACTACCTGATTCTTTTGCTGCTGGCCCACAATGCTTCATTAAGAAGACTTATTTCCACTCTGCATTACATTTCTAGCCAAACGTTATTAACTTGTTGAATAGCATCACTTTAGAAAATCATGCTATAGATGTCTTCTGTCTTCTCTCTGCCCCTTCCTCTATATCCATGTAAGAATATAATTTACTATGGGAAAACAATACATGTGGATACAGTGATTTTTTTTCCTCTCTCCTATTACTGAATCTTTTGCATAAATACTATTTTAGTTCCTATGTATGTCTCTACCCACTAAAACAGAGAATTTTGAAGACCCACTTACTTTTAGTACATTTTATACATTTTATGAAGAATAAAGTTTATCTAGAAATCCTTTCTTGAAAATAAACACAAATATTTTGGAACAGCAAGAGAAAACACAGCTACTTAGAAGAAGGCCAGGAAGCAGAGGTTTGGTGGTGGTACCTGCACAGCATAGATGGTTTATCTGTAGGATAGGACTTTCATGCACTTTCTCCCATGTGGAAGATAAACATTCCATTTTTCAGTACAGAATTTTATAACACAGATGTCAAAGATATTTTATATCTGTCACTGAGTACCACAGCTGAATAATTTGTAAAGAATAAAGGTTCATTTAGCTCATGGTTTAGGCTGGTAAATTCCAGATCATGCATTGGTATCTGCTGACGTCCTTATGAGGATCCCCTCAGAGTCCTGAGGCAACACAGAGTCACAGAGTGAAGAAACCTGGCCTTACTGAGGCCTCTCCTCTTCTTGGATGGTCAGGCATGCTTGACCCTGACTATTTCCCAGAGATCCTATGTCCAAGTACAATGGATGAATTGAGTTTCAAACCTCCTAACACTTCCCTGTGGAGAAAAATTTCAACATGATTCTTCATGGAGAGGGTCAAACCATTGCAGAATACCTTCATGAAAAAGGAAGAAAGATAAAAAATAAATAACCAGTGGTTACACCCCATAGAACTAGAAAAAAAGAAGAACAAATTAAGTGGGAAATTAGTAGAAAGATGCAAATGAGACTGGAGAAGAAAGAAATAAGTAAAACAAGCCAGGCATGGTGGCTCATGCCTATAATCCCAGCACTCAGGAGGCACAGGCAGGAGGACTGCTGTTTGAGGGTAGACTGGGCTATAAGTGAGTTCAGGGCCAGCCTGAATTACAAAGTGAGTTTAAATTTAAAAAAAAAATTAAAAAGAAACAAGAACTGTTAAAACTATACCACTTGAGAAGTACCCCCTTTCAGAAATTTAATATTTATGTATACATATATATAAAGATAAATTTTAAATTTAAGATATATATAAATTTAATTTTAATTTAATTTGAAATTTATATAATATTAAATATTAAATTTAAGATATATATGAATAGGATATATGTATGTATATATATGTAGGACGAATTTATGTATTACAATTTTATATATTTATATATATATGTGCAATATATATGTATATATCCATAGGCATGGATAAAAAGAAAAATAAATATTAATAATGTATTCTTGATGATATATAGACTGAATATTGCATGTTGTTCATCCTATAGTTTAAAACTCATTGGAATAATTTTTCTTGTGTAAATATGTACAACATGCATCCCTTCCAACTTTAAAAATGATTGAAATATTTTGGCATTAAAAATCATTAGAGCCTATGTAATATAAATTGATCAAATGATAGACAAATCTTTGCTCTCTCTCTCTCTTTTTTTGTTTTCTTATGTGTGAGACCTGTGTAATGAATGTGATGTTGCGGCAATATAAACATGAATTCTATTACTTCACAAATTTTCATACTGCATGAAACAAGGCAATAACAATGTATGTTAGTGCATTATTTGCCTTGACCTAAAAGTCAGTAACCAGAGTAGGTTTCCTTTTCTTTTTAAAATTAGGGTTCAATGGTTCATATTGAAGAAAATATTTGTTTAAAGGTTTCTAAGAATGATTCTTAACTTTTGTGGTGATAGTTATTTTTCAGTTTTTTTTAGTACATGTTGGCAGTACATAATGATCACATTTCTCATGGGGAGAGCATAGATTTTTTTCAAAGGGCTTGAAAGGTCATCAGTCACGAGTCTGTTTAGGTGACTGATTACCTTCTACCAAGTTTCTGTTGAATAGAAAGTTTTATCAAGAGAAATTATATAAGCATATTATTTATGGTATGTTTATGTAATAGCTGGATAAAAGTTCTTATATCCTTAAAGATAAAACATAATACAAAATTACTAATATTTATATGCCTATAGTGAATTGTTGAACGCTGTGGATTTATTCTTTCCTTTAAGAGGATCTTGCCTTCCGCTGCATGGCTTCATAACAGTTTGAGTTCTTTGAAGGGAAAAATTGATAAAATCTAACACATAAACACTAATAACTATCAACTTCTATCTCTTCTTGAATCTCACTTTTCTTCAAAATGTCATTGAGAGGATTGGGGAAATACATCAATCCTTCATAGATTTGTAAGTTATTGAGTGTTTGTTAATCTGTTATTCTGATCTATAATAAGAAATCTTGGGTATTCTTTATCATTCTTTTTAACATTGTTCAGCTAACCAGAACTATCTTTCTTTTGGAGAGCCTGACTGACATGTATCAAAATATAAATGTTAAATGTCATCTTTAGCAACTGTATCTCTACCCTGCCGTCCTCAATATGTACTGATACCCACATACGAAGACACTCATTGTTGTCAGATGGTTAAAATTTAATATTGTCATTGTACAGACAATGCAAACAAAACATGGTTTATTTTGTCTTTATAATAGGCAAATAGATGTCAGTAATGATGATTAAAGAATGAAATTTTTGCTTCTTTGGTTTCCTTTATTGTCAGTTCTTATAAAATTCAATACAGTTCTGTGCAGGAATAACATTAGAAATTCACTATCAAACATGTAAAATGTTCATGTACAAGACGACTTTAAGTATACACAGACATCTGAGAATACTTTTAAATTACATACTTCCTTTGCATAGCAACTGAAAATCTAGTTTGAAAATTCATGTTTAGGCTTTGGTATTATGAAATTTACATATAAACCATTTCCACATGAAAGATCTTTCAATAAAAATATTTTATTTTTATACTGGAATAAATTCAAATTAGTATAATCATTTTAAATGTTTAAAACTCCTAGCTGAAAATGTATGACTTTTTATATAGTTCTGAAAGACATAACTCATATATATATATATATGTTTATATATATTACATCTATTTAGGAATCTGTGTGTATAAATTGGCAAAGCAGTGATGACAGCAATATATTCATTTTACAGAAACAGAGTCTACCATGACCTATTCCTAACTAAATTTTTTAAAAATCTTTGTTTTTTTACCATGTGACATCGGCTATTCTGAGCTACCCAGGCTTCCACGTTTTCATACAGACTATCAATAATTCTGAGAATTAAAGTACTGACTTCATTTTACATGGGATAAGGCTGAAATACAAAATACAAAGCACAGCTGACGAGTACAAATCGTCTATGTATAAATTGCAGGCTGACTGCAGACCTAGGAGTCAGAGACTATCAGTGCGTGGACACTTTTTAAGGGTGTTGTTTGGTTAAATATTTGTATTTTTCTAACAGAAAATAATTTACTCATTTTAGAGTAACTGTGTAAGTCTGAGTTCAGTCAACAATCAACCCTATTGTTTAAAATAATCATCTCTTGCTATCCTTATTATCATTGTCTTATTGTAAATGTTCAATCATCTTTGATTAGGATTTTGATAACAGCCTTCTAAGTGTTTCCCTGTCTATTGCATTGCTTCTCTTCAAACACTTCTGTGCACAAATACTAAGCTTTCTAAAATATAAAATTATGCCCTTGCCTGGCTTAGACTGCCCAGCCTCAAGGTAAATGCCCATTTCCTTTGACTGTGGATAACAGCTTACTTCACCTTGTCTCTGCCTGTATCTGAATTTCCTTTCTCAGGACACCCTCATTCCACTGTACACTTAAGTTATACAGAGTGTGTGTGTGTATATATATATATATATATATATATATATATATATATATATATATTCTGTATATTATATATATATTATATATATATTTTGTATATATAAAGTTGAACAGTGCTCAACTTTAAAGAACCCTCTTTTGGGCCAGGGATATAGCTCAGTGGTTCCAGTGCCTGTCTTGCTAGCACAAGGGCCCAGGTTCGATCCCTGGTAACCACATAACAATACTGGGCATGGAGACTCATGCCCAGAAGCAATCAGTACCAGACAGCACAGTTCCAGGCGTGGTGGCTCACACCTGTAATCCCAGCACTTGGGAGGCAGAGGCAGGAGGATTGCTGTGATGTGAGTTGGAGGCTGAGCTCAGGGCCAGCCTGAACCACAAAGCGAGACCCTGTCTCAAAAAATAAATAAATAAATAAATAAATAAATAAATAAATAAAAATAAAAATTAAAAAAAATAAAGAACCCTCTTTTATTTCTGTGTCTCTGCATCTGTTATAGAACCTTCCTTCCTTTCTTCTGCTACCTAGCCCCTACTAATCAGCCATAGCCCTATTTATAATATTGTTTTGCAAGTGTTTACTAGCATATTCTTTACTCTATCTATATTGTGAGCTCCTCAGAATGGAAATTACTCTTCACTTCTGAAGCCCAGTAACAACATTCATTGTAACCATGTTGTAAGGTGCATTGAGGGAAATTATTTGAAATGTCTTTGAAATGCTTAAATATTTTTTAGTGAAAATACATATTTTTGTAGCAACTTCAAGAAAACACACATAGATATAAATAAATCACTTGAAATTAATAATCTAGAATAGGAAAATAAGGATTTCTCCTACAAGCATGACTTGTACTCCTAATCTCATTTCAATTCTCATCATTTCAATTAATACCATTTGTACATAGGCAGCATATATCCTGCAGTATTTCTCTAGAAATTCTGCAGATGTAGACTACAAGTAATGAAAATCTGCAGCATATATAAAGCACTATATCAACTTCACAATTTAGTCTTCGAAATATCAACTTAATAAGAGTTGTATTTTCTTTATAAATAATTGACACTGGCTAATACAAAAATAGAAGAAAAGTAAAGGAGAAAACTTAGACTGAACAAATGAAAAGTGAGCAGCAAGAAAATAGAAGTGAATTTAACATTGCTGATAATGACAGGATATAAACCTTCCAAATTTTTGATTGGGTAGAGTAGAGAGATCCAACTATATTTTTATTTTTAAAACAATGACTTTGAATATGATAATGATATGTTAAAAGTGAAAATGTGTAAGAAAACTGACATGGAAAATGACTTGGGCACCTTTATCCCAGAACATATTAATCAAAAGATAAGACATGGGCATTTCTCTTTGTGAGAAATTCAGGAATTAATTATGAGTCTCCTGAACTCTGGGAAAGCAATATCAATGATGTTGGACATGAAAGCAAAGTTAGGGCTCTGTCTTACCATAATTCCTACTCCCAGCACAATGTCCTATCATCATGAGGAAATACCCCAACTCCACTCTTGCTCTTGAGTGGAAAAGGGGAGAACCATATACCTAAAAGTTTTACTTTTCCAAGGACTTCCTAAGAAAATAGCTTCTTTCCTACAGTCTCAAAGAACTGAAGAGACCTGGCAGGACTTGACCTAGTGTAGAACTGGTTGCCACACCCCTTTTTCCCAGTTCAGTGCATCATAAAACAAAACAAAACAAAACAAAAACCCCTCAGACCTTCACCTCTTTCCACTGAGGAACAGTGGGAGAAAGAATCCGAAGGTATCCTTCTGTGAAGATTGGCTAGAGCATTTTTTTCTATCATGCGTGGAGTTAAGTCAGGAAATATCATTGGAAAAGGTTGTTCAGTTGGACAAAAGCTTTGAGACCCCGAGAAGCCCCAGATCAGACCAGTTGATGACAGTCTTTTCATATCTGAGGCTTATCTGTGGGACTGAGAGAAGTGACTGTTTTTTGTTGGTTCATGTCTCGGGACCATCTGGGGCTAAATTTTCTCCTGCTGGGAGATGAGTCTATCATCTGTTGAGTCCTTTGCTGAATGTATGACACTGACCTATGTCACGGAGAGCAATGTTCTCCAGCCAGAAGTCACTCAAATATGTGTTAGTCTCACCCAAACATCAGGAATACTCTCCACAAAAACAGTGTTGACTAGATATCTGTGTGTATATATGTTGGCTCATCCATATTGTTTCATGAAATCAATCACTACAGAAAAAATTACATGAAACTCATGACATGAAATCTAGATGACATAATTCATTTAATATTAATTTTGCTTTCCTCTTTTGTAAAATTCATTTCCATGTGTACTTATATTTTTGATGATGTGATAATTAAATTTGCTTTTGATTTTGTTGAATAAAGCCTTTATATAGAATCTTGTGAAAGTCATATTATAACTTTGATAAAGTGAACTCTCTAAGTTTTATAGAGAGCATTTGTTTCTCTTACCCTCTATAATTCTGAGGTACCATCATGAAAACTGACACCAATCCACCAAGGCCTGCCCTAAAATTTCCACAAAGGGTTTGTGGTCTTCATAGGTCATGGGCTAAGACCTGATGAAATTCTAAAAGGGCAAAATCGTATGTCTACAGAATATCTTATCTTAGATTTCAAAGTCTATATACTTTAAAGGAACCATAATTACTTGATTTTTTTTAACTTTTTTATTAGTGTTGTTTCCACATATTTCAAGCTACTATAAATATTCTATTAAAAATAACTAGATTGAATTTAACATTTTCCATATAATGAGTTCCTGAGTTCATTACCTTTCACTAGAGTACTACTATGAAGGAACAGACAGGTGTAAACATCTAAATATCTCATATCAAGATCTCCTGGAGAAATGATTGCTTTCCTGGTAATAAAGAGGTTTATCAAACTTTTATCAAAGTTCAAGATATAGTTCAGGACCTCAAAAGCAGTGAGAACTTCTAACCTTAGGGAAGTGGATTTTTACTCTTTAACTATCTTTTAATTTGTCTCCTTTTCATGTACTCTTTATAACATCTTCAGTTGCATGATCTTGCACTAGAGAGCAGTTTGGAAAAAAGTTCCCAGGAAATAACTCTCCCTGCTGTCCTGCATTACAGGATTTTCTCAGTCGTATCCCATCTGTGATGCCACTTAACACCTGCGCCATGCTTGGAGCGGTGAATTTCTGTTGCCTGTTCTGTGACTTGATAGTACAGAATAGACAGCATATGTTGGTAATTCTTTTATAATATGTTTGAAAATGTGCATACAAACGAATCCTCTTCAGGTGCAAGAGCACGAATTTATAGTGCAATTAACAGTTTGAGCTCACACCTGCTTTAAATACCACACAGGCTTGTATTTTAATTACTGGGTATGTAGTGAGACCACCCAAAGTCTCTATTCCATATGTAGTCTAAAGAATTGGAGCAGAATTCAGTTGCAAGCTGTGAGCTTTGTTTGCAAGGCCAATGCATTTTAAATTTAGAAGTATTCTCCTTATAAATAATTCAGTTACTCAAGGATTAAACATGAAATGACATACATTTTAACCTAAAGAAGAGAAAAGTAAGGTCCAATGAAATGCTAAAAAATGTAATAGAAATCTACATGTAGGAAGAGATATATTGATACTTTGAGTCAGATACTTCTGATCCTGTCTCTTGTTTGCTAGTTCAACCTCTCTGATCTGGATTGTAGAAATGATCTTGTACCTGCTTATCACTTTAGTTGAGAGGCTGATGTTATTGATCTGAAGGAACATATCATTTTCTGCATATTAATTATATGTAAAGTACATGTAGCTTATATTAACATAATATATAGTATGATTACATACTATATAATTAACATAATACTATATAGCATAATATGATATTACATACTAAGTATGTTATATTAAGTAAAAGTAGTTTCTTCCACATTTTATCATTATCATTATAATATGCTCATAAATGGCAAAGGTAAATTCTAATGTAGTAAATTTATTATTTCTTTCATGGTACATGATTCTACATGTGTTAGATCTGAACAAGTATTTTAACAGCCAGATTGTGGTTCGGTATAATCTACTTTATATGCGTTGGTAAAGAAACAATCCTTCATCCTGGGTTCCAGCATGAACATAGTGGGGAGAAGACGAGGATTAAACTGCATGAATATTCAGGAAAGGCAAAAAAAAAAGAAGATTGAACTCTGATTTCTAAGGTACTGAAGACTTGGTGTTTATTGTTCACAGACCAGGAATGCTGGAACAGTAAGGTGTTGCATAAAACAAGAAGAAAAATCTAGAACAAACAGATGACTTGTGAGGGACAGAGTTTGTTAAGGCTCACTGACAAGTACTAACAGCAAATGTATATTTCATAATTTGTGCCTAGACATCTCCCCAAATCCTCATGCAGATGAAGTGGGAATTTCTTTTTCAGAAGTAGTTTATCTTAAATGTGTGATGTGAAAGTTAAGAGTATGTAATTACTAAACCACTACATGTGAGTGATTAGTGTGGCGCTGCCTTAATCCCTGCAGTCTTAAAGAAAAGGGGCAGAAAGATGCGGTTAAACCCTCTTGTTGCTTTTGCTACCTTGTATGTCCCTTGTCTGACGCTGCTTTGCTACCCCAGCCTCAGGCCAACTATAGACTGTCATCTCTGTAAACTGTAAACACAGTAAAACTGTTCCCCTCTCATTTTCAGTATCAGGTATTTTGTATCATCCACATGGGAAAAGAAACTAATTACACATATGTAGATATATTTTCATACATATGAGAGTGTGTTAAACATCTACAAGCCAGTTTTGTAGTTCAGTGACTGCTGTGGTTTGAAAAAAAATAATCTCAGCCACGTTTTCCTTAATTCATAGGTTTGAATTCTGCAAATTTTAAACCATTACTGTTAAAGTTCTATTTTAATTTAGTAATGTAATTAATCATATTTATAATTTATATATGTAAAAGGACTAAAAGAAAATGACAGTCACCTGCAATAGTAAACTCAGTGAAAGTAGCTTTGAAGAAAAACTGTAAAGTAGCCATGATTTTAAACAAGAAAAAACTACCAACACATTCTTCAAACAAAGTACAATTAAGCAGTAAACTCCTGGGAAAAGAAAACATCTAAGAAGAGAGATACAAAGAAGCAAGAAGATAAAAAGTAAGATGGAAGGATTTTGGCAATAGGAAGGGAAGCTGGGAAGGAGCGAGAGGAAAAATAGACAAAATGGGAGTAAAAATAATTAAGATGTGAGATAAGTTTCCAGGAATATAACTCAATAGTGCGACTCCTGCCTCACAAGTTAGAAGTGTGAGCTCAATCCCCGGTACCAAAAAACAAAAGAAAGAAAAATGTGACATAGGATGTACTAAATCTCCTGAAAGAATGCAATTCCACATCACAAATATACACCAATAAGAAAAAAAGCAAGAAGAGTAACCTGAGAAATAAATGGTTTGAGGAAAGAGAAAAATTCATAATTTGAAAGAATGTAAGAACTAAAATAGAAAATAGAGAAAAATGGTGAATTATCAGATGATATAGGTACAGTAATAATACTTTTAATAAATATTTCTATCAAACTATAAATTCAGAAGAATATCTGTAAAACTTTCAAGTAAATAAGGAAGATAAACTGCCTACAAGAAAATAAGTAAACCAGTAAATTCATCTTTAAACCTACATTGTCAGCATTTCAAATGGGTAGTTTGAATGGCGAGATTACAATTGCAAATATGCTAAATGTATTATTAACCAGAGAAGAAGAAAGAAAGACCTTCATTCATTCTACTTAATATCCAACATATGGAACAAAATAAAGCATTTACTTCCAAGTGCTAGTGAAAATGTAGAGCAATAGAAGTCTGTGTGTGGCCATACTTTCTATAGCTGTAAATGAATGAAAGTAGTTTTGGAAATAGTTTTCCACTACACACATATTGGAATATGCAAACACTCAGGACTCAACATTTCTACTCAGATGGAATTGTTCCTTTCAGAATAGTTAGATATATTTATGGAGAAATGTAATAAAAGAAGCTTTGCTTAGGAATAAGAGAGAGAGAAGAGAGAGGAAGAAACATTTTTCAGCAGGCTAAAGAATAAAAATATAGTGATATTAGACTATAATAAAATGCTATGCAATAGTGAAAGTTAGTCAGTGTAGCTATAGGATCAACATACATCTATAAAATATCAAATTGATGAAAACACTAGAGAATCTAGTATTCTATTTATATAATATCTTGAAAATGTACAAATTTCAAAAGAGATGAAAAGTAATTCATCAATATATATAAAATTTATTTTAAAAGGAAATTATGACTTATATAATTAAGAATACTATAGAGGAGGTAAGAAATGCAATTTGAGTCCTCAGTTCACTTGAGATTTATTGTTTACATTCTGCTTTTAAAAGTATTTTATAATCTCTATATGTTTATGTCTCAGTACATATGTACAGATATATGTGTGAATCTTATATATTATGCATATTGTATTTATTTATGTTATAATCTCCGAAAAGGGGTACTTAATGTTAAACATAATTTCTAATTTTTCATTTGAAATAAAATATTTCAGGGTACAAATTTTTCTGAAATCCTATACCATACACTGTGTATTTGTGATGCTTTTTTTAAAAAATAAAAATCCAATTTTGCACATAGTTGTAGACCATTGTCAGTAAAGAATAAATTTTAAGTCTTCCAAAGAATTGCTGACAATGAAGAGACATCACTGAATTTGAGAAAAGTCAAGAAATGGTGTAGACACCGTATTTAGGAACAGATTTGGCCTCTTCCCACTTGACAGTACTGAGAAGAGAAACAGATGGTTCTACAGACAAAGGGACGGCGATGGGAGACTGGGCAGACCTGTGGGAGCTGGACTTTGTGCTTCCACTCTAACAGACACTTGTGCAATGTCAGCTGCCAGACTTGGGACGAGGTGTTTTAACATTCAGGGTATCATGTAAGTTAAAAGACAGGAAGTAAATTATATTCTCAATTTATAGCTGCAATTACTAAAACTGAGAGAGATTAAGTTACCGACTCAATGTTATATTGCAGTTATAGGAGTCCAGATTTCAACCTCTGCTTTCCTATCTTGCTTCTCCAATGTAGTAACATTAAATTCAGAGACAGGATGTAGAAGATGAACATCTGGAAAGGATTCAGTCTCTGATGTCTTAAACTCTATCATTTATACTCTTACCATTTTAGTGTATTTACTCTTTCATTTCAACATCCATGATAATTGGCTCTGAAAGTTTCCATTTTTTCACAAACTGACCAAACTCAATACATCCTAATTCTACTTTATAACAGTTATCTACCAAATTTTTAAAAATTCTTCTGCTACCAAAAGTAGACTTACTATCAATGTTCTGGAAGAATCTAAAAGAAATGATTGAACAATTAGTTGATTCTTTTTTTTTTCTATAACTGCAATAATTTTTCTTAATAAAAACTAACATAAGTTGGTAGTATAAGTGAAAGCAATTGACATATAATTTGAGAAACTGAACTTCTCTCTATTTTTTATTTATCTCTATTCTGTTTTGTTCTTTGTGTTTCTTATATAAGATAAACCATGCACTATTTGTGTTTGTGTGACTATTTTATTTCCTTTAAACATTTTTGACATTACCTTGCCATGTTCAAATAATTAAATGGCTCTAATGAATCTCACAAACATACATGTTTTCAAGTGATAAACTATAAAAAATTTAGAAGTAAGGGTAGAAAAAAGATGAAATGAGATGTGAGACCAGAAACCAGTTGTACAGGGCTGCTTGCACTCAGTTCAAGTAGTTCTCCAAAATGCTTGTCCACTCAGAACTGATCTTACATTAAAATGGGCTGCAGAGAAAAAGGAACCCTTCTCCAGTATTGGTGTGAGTGTAGACTTGTACAACTTCTATGGAAATCAGTGTGGAGATTCCTCAAAAAGCTAGGATTGGAGGTCCCATTTGATCTGGCCATTGCTCTGCTAGGCATATACACAAAAGAATTAGAAAGAGTCATATCACAGCAACATATGTTTATAGCATCTCAGTTTGTGATCGCTAAATCTTAGAAATGACCCAAATGTCCATCAACTGGAGACTGGATAAAGAAGATGTAGTTCTTTTCTAGAATGGAGTATTACTCTGTCATTAAAAATGAATCATTCATACTCAAATGGATGTACCTTGAGGACATCTTCATAAGTGAAATAAATATTCACAGATGTGTAAATATTGTATCTTTTCTCTGGTGTGAGAAAATGAAGATGTAAATGAGTTCTAGTATATATAGTTGATATTGTGAAATAGAAAATTTTTAAAAGGAAATAGGATGTAGGGATAAATAATGAGGGAAAAAAGAATGTAATAGTAATAAAAAAGTAAAGCTTATGTATATAGGGGTAGGAGTTACAGGGTGGGTGGGGGAAGGGGAAAAATGAAAATCATGTTGTGTCATATTCTGGTACAAACTCTCAATATTGAATACGATGATGTGTATTCATAATGTACCAATAAAGATAATAATAAAAAAAATAAAAATAAAGGTCTTTGCAGACACAAAGTAAGACAAAGCCCTACTGAACAGAGATAGGAGTGTGGAATAAATCCAATGTGACTGGGACCTTATAAGAAGAGGGAAATTTGGAGATATCTGGACACAGAGAAGTGTCAGATGAAAACAGACAGAGACAAATCATGCAGCTTTCAGCCTAAGAGGGTTGAGGATGACTGATGTCCACTTGAAGATGGAATGGGCAAAGCATTATTTTCTCCAGAATTAAAAGGAAATACAGCCTACTGGCCTCTTGATTTTAAACTTCTGCCTTTTAGAACTTTGAGAAACAAAACTTCTGTTTTTAGAATCTATTATGGCTTGTGTCCATATGTCCCCTGAAAGCTTCCTGTTGTCATGTGGTCATAGGTGGGGCTTTTCAGAGGTATATAGATCTGGAGTGATGCTGGGATTAAGTTTGTGTAGCCAGAATTAAAAGTGTGTGATTACTAAATTAGCACTGATTTCTTTGACATAGTTCTGGGTATAGATAATGGGAAGGCTCACCCAAGGGTCTGCAGCCTGGAGAGAATATGAGAGATAGAAATAGGAGTGCTGTCACCACCCTCTGCTTTGCTATTTTCCTGCTTTTCTGCCTTTTGCCCACCATGAATTGTTTCTCGTCTGTGATCCCACTCTGTCACAATTCCTTGCCTTGGAGCCAGCCACATATGAACTGAAACTTCTACAAAGTGTTAGCTACCATAAAATTTTTCTCTGTTAACTTTGAATGTTGAATATTCTATTTCAGCATTGAAATAAATAACTTAAACAGTACCCTAGTTTGTTGAAAATTATTTTTTTTGCATCCTAGGAAACTAATACAAATTATAGTGTCATAGTCCTATGTTTTTATGATCTGTATCTCCAAATCTAATGAAACAGAATAGAGAAATTAATTCAGAAACTAAAATTTGGCTTTCTTTACTCACTAGTCCACCAGCCTGTAGGTGAGACAGTGCTATACTCAAATTTTCTTTCAATTATTTTTTAATCGTAATTAAGGGACATAAATTTTTGCCCAACAAAAAGTCCATAGTACTTTTACTGTAATGGCTTTTGTAAAAAGTAAGCTAATTGCTCTTATTTTGGCCTGTCATCAGAGCATGGCTTCTCTCTTCTTTAAAAAAAAAAAAATCTAAGGATAATTTAAAGGGGATGTTCAGGAAAGCAAAGGTGTACAAGAGGACTGCAGGGGAGGGAAGTTACAAGTCAAAAAGTTTTTGCTGTAGAAGTTGCAGATGTTGAAAGATACTATCCAATAGGTAAATTAAAATGCTCAAAGTAGGGAAGAGAAAGACTTCTTGAATCAGTGCATCTTAGGTACTTATTAATTATAAAGATACATCATTGATTTGTCAAAGATCCAGGCTGATGTGTATGAGAACATTTCAGTTCTGTCAGGAAGGAGTAACTAGGAATCAGGGTTAGCAGCAAGGCGTATCAATATGACACCAGGGCACAGTCCCAGAAGGAGAGTCTACTAGTACCAAGGTGTGTATTTGATGATGTCAAAGCAAATCCGCATGACCTCTTTACTGGGATCTGGAGAGATTAATCTTTGTGGTGATATGGGTAAATAGCTTACAGTAATGGTTAACATTCATAATTGACAAAAGAACTGAAAGAGAGGGAAATGTTTGTTTTTGTTTTTTAATGTATAGTTCTCAGATTCCCAAATGAGTCCATCATGCTTGCTGGATAATCGCAATAGGCCTTTCAAATCAAGGCTACTCTGTCACTACAACTGGCCATAAAGATCAGATTTTGAATGACTGATGCTGGACTCCACGTTGCTTGACTGCTCTAAAGCAAGACACATTTACTGTTGCTCCCACCCAAAACTAAAACCCATCACTGGAATGATGCCTGTCTTTTCACTCAGACAAGTTGATATCACACACCTGGGCTGAGTTTTCCAGAAAGGCTGTGCGCATATGTATCTGGCTCATTCCTTGAAAGATAAATCACAGTCACTTCTTAAATCAATGGTAATCCAAATGCAAACATGATCATGACATACATATATATCCATTATAACTATCAATATATGTATCAACGGAACAAAAGAATAGGATTTCCTGAGGTTTTGGAGGAGGAGTCAAACTCTGAAAATTATTTGCTATATCACAGAAAGTAGAAGAAAATTTTATATTTTTAAAAAGAATTGTCAAATATATATAACAAAATATGGCCTACTTAAAAGATATACAAAGAATATAAGAAGAAAAAAATGAAGAAATGATAATGATTTTAGAATAAGAAATGTTTCCAATAAATTCAAACATAATATCATGATTAAAACTATTAATGACAATAAAAATAGATTTGAATTTTAAAATCTGAAAAAGCAATGCAAGTGCCAGTATTAGTGAGAGTTCCAGAAATAAATTTGATATAAAGCACAACAGCAAATTAAGAGAAATTAGTAAAACAAAATACAATTATTCATATAGGAAAGTGAGTAGATATTTATATCTAAACTTGGGACAAATTAAAATGGATAATCATCTTAAGTCCAAAATACTATGTCATTCAAAACTCATTTATGTATTCTATCTGTTTAATTTTCTCACAACTTCTGGTAAATATACTATGATAATATGATCTTACATCATAAATATTTTAAATAAGCCAAACCTTGCAGAGCATGAGAGAATCTTCCCCACAGAACGTGTGATTTCGTGGCAACCAGCTAACAACTGATGGTGATCACAGAATCAGTAACTGGCCAATATGTTCTTATTGAACTGATGTTATTCAAACAAGTCTTTGAGGGGTTTTTTAGTTGATTTAATTTTTTAGCCTAGAAAGTATGGACATGATGAACATAAACTACAGCTGATATGAAGGGGATTTTACTTCCCCCTAAATGTGTACAATTAAATATGTTATTCTGGTTATTCCAGTTGTCCAGTCCAGACCTCTGAACCTTACCCTATGCTCTTACTCTCCTAATGCCTGCATAATACAAATTGTCCTTTTATTTTTTTTTTTTACTTTATGGCCTACATTTGTTTCTTTTTCTGCCTAACTGTTTGACTATATTTAAGTTTTTATCAAATTTAAATAGCAACAAAATGGTCTCCAAGGGTCCAGGTTAACTTTATATTTTCCTTTCTCCTTCCTTTCATATGTATAAAATGATAAAATGTAATTCTTTTGTTCAAAATGCTTCAGTTACCTAATAATATTGACACTGAAAAAATTATAATTTTCTTGGCTTAATTCCTTGTTACAGTAGTAGGGAAGTAATGAATTGAAAATAAATCCTTTTATAAACTCTTACTAGGCTTATTCTCACATGTGGAAAATCTAATTTCTTGGAGGATTTCTTCTCTGCCTGCTTGGCGATCTCAGGGTGAATGGTCATGAGACAGTCCTCAGAGGGATAACTGGACTACATTTTCCTTGGACTCATTCTCAAAAATTCTAAATTCCTGCTGCTGTATTGAGATGTCTTGATCACACGTTCTTTCTCTCCTTCACTTTAACTCCACATTCTTTATCAGTCGTGTGGAAAAGTTTGGAGTTAAGGCTTAGGATAGGAGCCTCCAAGGAAGTGTCTACATGAGATTAAAGCCCATAGCAGTTATCTTCATGACTTTCTTGTGGCTACAGAAGAAATCTCCACTCATCTGATTGCTTAAAACAACGTATTTCTTTTCTCCTCTTTCCATGTGAGGTCCAGATGTGTCTGAGCTGTACCTGCTCCTTAGTCTTCCCGGCCCACCTGCAATCTCCTGCAGTCACGATGATGGATTAGGGTCGTACTCTTGCCCAGGTCTTGAGTCTTCTTCACAGCTTTCTTGGTGGTTGGCAGGATTCATTTGCTGGCAGCTGCTGCATTCGTGAGGATTTCCATCTGAAATCTCAGAGTGGAGATACTAGCCTTTTTTTTTTTTTTTGAGGATCTTGCTTTGTAGCTCTGTGGTATGTGGTGGGCCACAGTCACAACACCCAGCATTGTCATATGTAGTTAGTGGGGATCGAACCCGAGCCCTTGTGATTGCAAGGCAGGTGCTGGAACCAGAGTCAGATCCTCTGCCTTTGTGAGTCCATATTGGGAAAAGGCCTCAACCTCTTTCCTTGGGTCTCTCCTACTTAAATCAGGCCCACCCCCTATTAAACTCACTTTTGATGAGCTAAAGTTGAATGTGTTCACCCTGAAAAAATAAGTTTGTTAGATAAGCTTATGTTCATTGGCTTTATTTAGCCATTTCACCATGTAGAAATATTTTAAAATATATTATCCGTGATAAATATTTAAAATGTCTATTTGCAAGTTAAGAAAATCGAGTGAGTTCGGGTAGTCAAGTGATCAAAGCGCTTCATTATATCTACAAATCCCTCCTCCTTTTCCATGCAACATGACTGATCCCTTATATCTTCCCATGTCCCACTGGGTGGAAAAGGGTCACAGGCTGCTCCCACAAACAGAAGGGCCTGTCCAAGAGCACAGCAGACTGGTGTATTTATCTCCTAATTGACTCTTTCCTTTTTTTTCTCCTAAGAATTAGATAGGAAACAAAATCAAGCACAAGAAGGAAGTATTAATGTTGTTAGGAAAAGATATAGGTTAGAAATAATTATATAAACAGGGGCAGTGAGGGGTTGGTGCAACTGCATACTTGCTAGATAATGTAAAGGGCCCACATGAAATTCTTCATAAATTTATTGATGACTGTTATCACCATTTCCCATTTTTATTCAGTCATGTCACCTATGTGAGCTCCACAAAGCTGAACAGACAGGGCCAGGGATTTAGCTCAGTAGTTTGTCTGGCCTGAGATCAATCCTGGTACCAAATACCACAATATTGGGCATGGTGACTCATGCCAGTAATCCCAGAACTCAAAAGGTTGAGGCAGAAGGATTTCTATGAGTTTGAGGCTAGTTTGGGCTACACAGTGAGTTTAGGGCAAGTGTAAACTACAAAGTGAGATCCTGTCTCAAAACACTAAAAAAAAAATCCAAAAAACCAAAGAACTCTGGATGGACAGAATTAAATTTTAACATACAAGCCTACAGCAGGGTAGAGAGATGAAACATAAACAAGAAGAGTGAGAGTCTTAGTTAACTGAAGAATGCACTAAATTAATTTCATGCTTAAAATAGTATTTCTTCCTAGTAGTCATTAAAACATTCTTAGTGAATTTAAATTAATATATGTGAACCCAGAACATTTCTGTGAGTATTCATTACTTGTTTAATATTTGTAACAATCATTAATTCCTTTTCTTGTTCAGGAAAATCTCACAGGAATATTATATTTGTTATAAATGTTAATAAATAGGTAGCATTTATCTATATCTCTGTATATGAAATCTTCTTCAGTTTTTAATGGTTTCCTTTAATCACAAAAACTCAGGCTTTTTCTATGTCTTCAGATCTCAGATCTCTTAATGTCAGAATAGTTTTGAATCACAGATGTAATGTATATGAGATATTATTCAAACATCTCAAAATATACTTTGTCACTTTTAGAGAGTTAATGTTAAAGCCTGCTATTGTACTGTCCATTCTAGCACAAATTAAATGTGCTGGTTATAAATTTCATTTCTTTGTGTTTCAAAGAGTCATTATGTGAAACCATCTTTTTGTATATTGTCCAAGAGTGACCTACTCGCAGTGTACAGGGTTGAATTGTGCTGAGCAAATATGTAAAGTGACTACAGCCAGGAAAGCATCAAATAATGTTACACAAACTGTCCACTGAAAGACAAGCAGCTGGAGTATGAATAAAAGCAAAAGACAAATAAGCAAATGACAGGTGTTAAAGCATGCTTATGTCACCATAAAATTAATAAATATTAGCTACTTAGCATTGTATCAATAATCTGATCACCTTAGAAATAACATTTAACTTGCAGATTCTAAAGAAAAAAAAAAAAAAGAAACTTTCTAACTTCTATTCTTTGAACCTGAAAGATACTTTACAAAGCATTGATATTATAGAAGTGGCTTAGACACTAAAGCTCAGACTATCCTATGATGACTCTAAAAAGTCTTGAATTTTCTTACATGTGATAAACTATCCTGTAACCACAAATGGTGACAGTTGTTAATTTTTGTTTAGTGTGGACACTGTGTATTGCTCCATAATACTGTACTTGATTTTGCATACTAATTATAATAATTGTAGAACAGCTATTGAAAAAACCAGGTAAATAAATGCTAACTTTTAAAAAAACTTCAAATTCCTGAACGAAGAGCATGAAACTAAGTGGAAAATGACCTAGATGATGAAGTGATCACCTCGTTTAAAAATTATAACACTAATGGCAGCAAGGAGAAAGTCAGAGGAAGAGAAAGCATAACCATAGTGATTGTCTTTTTAAGGCCTTAGAAAAAAATTATAGGCAAAGAGCAGATATTTTTTCTGCTCCAAGAATTGTAATTTATATGATTTGATACTGTAATTTTTTATATCAAGCCTACTTGATCATTTTCCTCATTTGTACTTTTTCTGCACCCTTGCCTGTTACTTTTTATCATTTAATTACCTTATCAATCATTTTTACCCCTCAAGTTCTTAAGTACAACTGAAAATCATCTTCATAGTGTTGGAAAGCAAAATTGATTTGCTCTTACTCCATCTCTTATTTTTAACTAGCAAGGGCCAATTCTAATGTAGCTTACAATTATGTATTAAAGTCTAATAGGGAGATTAAGTGTTTATTAAGCTTTCATGTTTCTAGCTTATAATGGTAGGAATTCTTCAGAAAAAAATATAAATTAAAATAACAAAATGAGGATAAAATATTGAAACAGAAAAAACTGAGGGTTAGTTTCATTACAATCAACCAAGGACCAGACAGTAAGGAACTCAAAGCAGACAAATATACACAGAAACACACAGACACATACATATATACATGTGTTAAATGATTCCAATAAACTACTCCTGGTTGGTTTGCTATGGTGATACATAGTTAAAAAGAAGTAGAAGCCAATGACTTTAAATATAGTTAATATATCCAGTAATAAATGTACTTTTGTGTCACTCTTTAATGTTGAAATAAATGCATTTGATGATTGTAGAGAACAAAATTTCCTGAAAGTATGGTGATACTGTTTTACTTATGTGGTTTATTTCCAAAATATTAGATTATTTTAAAATACCAGGTACTGCATAGGTTTTAATGATATCCACACACCTCTGAATTTTCGTTCACAGTGTATGTGAGATATCCCATATATTTTCTTAGAAAGAGAAAAAAAATATATAAAGGAAAAGCTGGTACAATCCAAATTACCAATATACAAAATGCTGGTTTTCTTGTTATGACCCATGTACCATGGGTACACATGAACAATATGAAAAACTATATGAGAGACATAGGGAACACTCCTAGTGTGTTATTTTTCTGTAAATCTAAACTCTATATGATTCTGAAGTTTTTAGAAGCATTACAGGAATCTGAGTAGGAAAACCTGTTGATGGGTACAGAGTGGAGTATGGAGATGCACCATGCAATAACGTGGGAAATACGAAACATGCCCTAGAAGTGTGTGCATAGGAGGTTTCTATAATTGGTCACTTATATTTTCTTAAGCTTTGTATGATGAGAGAATAAAAATATATTAAGAAAGGGATTATTTAGATTTAGAGAGAATTAACCAAAAAAATGAAAATGTCTTAAAATTAGCAGAGTCCTTTAAAAAATAGTTTTAGAGCAAAATATCAAATATATGACAATCGTATGTGAGATTTTTTTCATTTGTTTTTGTTTTGTTTTTTGAAATAGGATCTTGACGTGTGGTCCGGGTAGTCAAGACTGGTTTCAAACTCATAGCAATCCTTCTGCCTCAGCCTCTTAAATGCTGGGATTACAGACATGCATCACCATGTCCCATTAATTTATGGGACCTGACTCTGCAGACAAACAGGACTGGGTGCACTTCAGAGAGTGCAGAGGAGTCTAGTGTGAGTGAAGTACAGTGACTAAGGGAAACAGACTTCTATTCAGTGGGAGAGGTAACCTCAACCAAATTATGTAGAAATTGATAGGCCAGGGAAAGGATCTTCATTTTATTCCAAGCATGATAATATATCTGTCAGTTAAATATTGCTGCATAACTCCTTAGTCCAAGACCTTAAGGCTTAAAACAGGAAGCTATTTAGCCTGCTGGTCTTCTCTGAGGTCCAGCTGTTCTTGGCTAGGGGTCAGCCTGGGCACTGACTATTCTAGGATGTCCTGAGCGCAAATGACAAGGTTGCAAGACTAGGTTTGTTGTCATGGAGCAAGTATGCATCTAAGAGTGAGTTTAAAAACCCAGAAAGAGATGGGGGAATCTCTTCTGCTATGTTTTATCAGTCACAGAAAGTCACAGACCAGGTCAGATTCAAGCAGAGATAAGAAAGACTGCTTCTTCTTGATTACAGTAGTTGCAATGTCATGTAACTAAGTGTATGGGAAAGGTGGGGAATTTAGACCACATTTTGTTTTGTTGAGAATAGAATGTTGCAGCAGACTGAGAGTGAGGCATTGGAAGAAATGATATTTAGTGAATTCTGTATGAAATAATTTGAGTTTGTGATTTCTATAGTATTTCCAAGCCATGATGCCTGGGAGTTAATTAGAAATATAAGTCTTGGGTTAGGAGAAGAATCTTAAGCTAGATATAAATGTCTGAGAGTCATAGAAATACATTTTGTAACTAAGCCCCAGGTTTAATGGAAGTCCAGAGAATGGATATAGAATTAGCAAGGAAAAGTGAGAGGAAACAAAAGATAACTTAATGAGAGGGGAAAGCAAAACTATAATCTAGGTATATCAAAAATTCATAAATTATCATGTGGTAGGCCACTAAAACAAAATACGATAGGTTGGGTGAAGTAAACTTCAGGCATTCATTTCTCATGATGCTAGAGGCTGAAAGGCTAGAATCAGGAGTCCAGCACAGCTGAATTCTGGGACAGCTCGCTTGTGGGGCTTGTAGTCAGCTACTTCCCTGCTGTACCGTCCCAGACTAAAAGAGAGAATGCCAGCCTTCCTTTTCTGTGTTTGAAGACACTAATCGCACCACGCAGTCCCTGCTTTCCTGACCTCATCTAAATCTAATGACTTCCCAAAGGCCTCTCCAACAAGTATGATTACATTCGATACTAGAGGTTGTACATATGCATTAGGAGTGGGGGAGCAAACCCTTTAATCTGTTACAGACACATTGTATTAAGGAAGAGAAAATAAACTGATAGCTATTTAATAATGATGTATTGGTCACCTGTGCTGTGAGAGAATAAATTCGGTTGAGAGTAGGTAGCATGGTTAGCAGAGGTGGGTGATATTTAAAACAATGTAGTTAGTGCAGGTTTTTTGATAGTTATTTGAAATAAAAATAAAGCACCTAATTAATTTCTTACAGCCTGAAGTTATTAACCATATTAAGACACATATGGAACATACACTAACTGGCACATAGTCTTTTCCCCTGCTGCAAGGCCTGTGTCCACTCTTGCTACACTGACATTATTTTTCTTAAATGATGACTCTAGGAAATGTAAAAAATAAAATAAAAAAGCCTGTCTTTTTATGATTTTTCTGAATATACCTACTTCTTTCATCTCTCTGTTGGACTGATGATATCACATTAACTATGTATATATATATTTTTCCTTTTAGGCCATTACATTTAGTGTTTCAATAAACAGAAGTACCTTTTTTAAAAACTCTGTTTCTACATTCTTATAATTTAGGTCTCTCCTCACATATCACTTTCTTGATCAAACTAGTTAGAAAATGTTAATTCATTGACAGTGACAGTCATTTCTGCACACTATAATCCTATCGTCTGCTTATTACCACACTATTTTTTAAAGTTACACTATTTTAAAACTATATTTTGTCTATTTTCCACCAAGATAAGATAAGCTCTGTTTGAACATAAATTTTGCAACAACTTTCTTCTTTCTGCTGATATGTTCTAGAAACTAAAATTTATGTTTTTTGTTGGAACTCAAAAAAATAGACTTCATGAGTGATGAAGTATTTCCATGTTTCAGTTGCGTAGTATAATCTTGTATCTTAGCTTAACTGTTCACTTCACCATCATATTATAGGCCTTCTTTTTGCCAGCAAGAATTGAAAAATATTAATTAACCCTATTAGACTCTTATGAAAAAAAATAAGTGCTGTAGTTTGATTCAAGTGTCTCGCAAAGGCCTCTGTGTCAAATTGAAGCTCACCAGCCTGTAGGGCTCCTAAGAGGTCCTGGCACATTTGGGAGGCAGAGGTCAGGGAGAGGAAGTTGGGTTATTGGATTTGTGCCCTTGAAATGGATCCTGGGAACTTGGTCTCATTCTGTGTTCTTATCTATACATCAATAAATATAAAGTTTAATCCTTTTTGGAAATGTTATATCCATCCCAAACCCACCATGGACAATTTAAAGTATGATACAGTGTTATATAATTTTATAGCCATTGAAGAAAAGAGTTGATATAAAATATTTAAAAATACTATTTTACCAATTAATGTTAGACAACATATGTCATGAAACCTGGTTTAAGAGACCTCTGTAATCATATCTGTTTTAAAGTGCTTTCAAGGGTAGTCATTTTTCTTTGATGATATTTTCAATGTAACAAGGAACACAAATAATTCATTATCTCTAATTTTTCTTAATTTCAGGATAATCCTGTACCACAATTTATATATGTATGCTTCCACTAATTATTTATCAGATTTTTTATAATTTTAGAATAAAAGTGTTAGACACAATTATCTCCCAGAGCACACTTACTTTTAACACATTGGCATGTATTTAAATATTTACTAATTACCAATATTTAATAAGTTCTTACTAAATGCTCCAAAAATGGAAGTGGCTTTTCACATATTCAGATAGCAGTTAGAAATTATCTTCTTTCTTTTGTAATTAGTTTTGGCTGATTTACCTCATTAAGTTTATTCTTTTAAAAATTGATATTATCAATAAGGAACATTGGGCTCAGCTTTCTGTATAATTTTTGTTCTCATTTGATGGGTTTGTTATGTTTCCCTAGAATTTTTTTACTAGACTAATCAGACATAAGTCATTTAAACTTTATTCACACCAAGATAATATTTGTGACCTCTCAATATTACTATTTGGCTGCTTTCCTTGAGGCTTCAAAAGATAAGTCTTAATAAAAATATGAAATGGCAATCTCAGTAAATGTAGAGTCATGTACCTCTACTACATTTTTACAAGCAAAAAATGCAGAGAACATGATATACATGTATTGCTAAGTTCCCCAAGTTTCTCTTTAGGCAAATGACTCATTTTCATAGACCTGAGACATTAGAGACATACAAAAAAGTTGATGGTACTTTGTTAGGAATTTGTGACTCATATATAGGTTCCTCAAACTGAAATAATAGGGAACAGTATTTTAAAATGAAAAGCTCACCATAATATCAACATAGTATTGGGCAAGCATAAAATATGATTGTAGGACAATGAATAACTGTTTCAGTTATAGGGTAAATGCAATTAACAAAAATGCCCTGATAATTTTAAAACTATAGAAAATAGAATTTTTATTTGCCATGTAAAATGATAGAATATGAGGCACTGAAGTGCTAATTATTTTGTTTATTTCATAATCCAAAACATATTATACCTCATAAATAGGTACAATTAACATGGTTATTTTTCTTCTTTGGGACATTTTCTTTCTCTTTTGTAGCTTCCTATATGAACGATCTATAATTTACAAATTATAGGTGATCTTTCTGCCATCCACTCACCATGACAAAGCAGTACACCACAGGCTATGTAATTTGGAGAGAAAAAAAATGTGCCTTTCCCAAGCCCTGTGAAGTCAAGCCTATTTTTTTCATCTGTTCAGAATTTAAAAAACAAAAACAAAAAATAAAACTTTATTTTTTCCTTACCTCAAATCTAACCCATATTCCAGTGTCATTAACTGTACCTGCAGAAGTTTCCAGAACCTTACTGTTACTGACAAAGTCCTCACACATCTAAACAGAAGTTCTGATCGGTCTCACCTCTCCTCCACCTGAAAATGAGAGTAGACCCCAAACACCCGAACCTTTCTAATGCCATGCCAACTTATTCACAGAACCACTGAAGTAACCTGTTAAAAACCGGAAGTCACTCTTCTACTTAAAATCCTCCTGTAACTGTCCTTCATTCTCAGGGTTAAATTCAGGCTCTGATGGACGCTGCAAAGTTCTACATGACCCATCATCAGATTAACACTGTGATCCAAAGTGAAATTTATTGTTCCTACTGACAGTGTCACTCGTCTTGACCCTTTCTTTCTTTTATTTAATAATATATTGAAAGGCTTTGTTTGAATAGTTCAGAATAAGTCATACTTTAGCAAACTGACTCCCTAAGAGGATAATTCTTATTATCATTGTTATCTTGAATTTCATTAAATGTATTTACACATAGATGTGCAATACATAGCTGCCTAATGTGTCTAAGATCAGTGGTAGTGCATTAGGGACTCAATGAATGAATTTCCTCGCCAGTTTACTGCTTATCTAGTTACACAAGGAAGAGCTGCTACAAATAATTGGGAAGCAGGAGGTCAGAAAACAGCTTCCTTCTTGACCACCTCCTGTCAAGATTCCTCCAACAGCAAACACAGTCATTCCGCCCCTAAAGTTTCACTGGAAACTTCCTGCTCCACTTACATGGGGTCCTCACAGGATTATGCAAAGTGGCTCTCCCCAGTCTTCTCCTGTGTGATACGAGGTAATTTTTGATTCACCTGGTCTTCAGAGTGGTGGCAGGTACTTCACAGTAATTACTAACATTCACATACCTCTACATCCTTTTGAAAAATTTCCTTGTTCAAATAACTGTGACCAATTGTCAATATCTTCCACTTGAAATGGCTAATGTACTTTTTGGTTTCCAGACTGTTGATTACTCATTATTGTAATTTTGCTTTTCATCTCCTCAACTCTTGCTTTTTAGATCCTGCTTTAGAATCGCCGACTAGGGTGACTGACCCCAATTTTCAATGGGAAATTAGATTAATGGCACATAATTGGCGCATGTAGAATGCAATATTACATTCACAGGCTTTTCTGACAAATTTCCTCAACTTCTAAACAATACCGGTGTTAATGGGGAAAAAGTAAAACCCAAGCATATCAGATATGGAATAAACAAAAGAACAATGAAACCAGATCATCAATTACAGTTTTGGCAAGTTAGGGACAAAATCTCCTAGAAATGACTTTATTTTTCACTTATTATATATTTGTTGATATATATATATGTTGATATATATCATATATATGTTTATATATATTTGTTGATGTATATTATTATATATTTGTTATATATTTGTTGATAACTCCTAAGTTTTCCTTTTCTTCTTCATTACTTGATATAAGAATATCTTGGTAATGTTTTAATTGAGAGTGTAGATTACAGAATATTCACTTATATTTCTCTTCAGTGCTGATAAAAATACCAGCACTTTAGTGAAGATACTGTAGATTAGAGGCTCTTTGGAATTTTGCAATTGTAAAAATGTTTCCAGTAGTATGAGATAAATTTAGTCTGATGAATGAAAATTATTGTATGTTACCAGGAGTAACTTCTACTCTGTTACTAATGTTTTATGGAAACCTAAATATGGTTAGAAGTGAATAGGTGCTGAGTAAGAAAAGTGCTGAACTGTGGGGACTGTGTACTCTCATCTCCAACTCAAACTGTCTATATTCTCCTTGCTTCTATTGGAACCAAAGGAAGTTAATGCTTTTAATATACAGATTTCTATTATATTAAGTAAGTGGGAAGCATTACAGGGACATTGATTGACAGTCAAATAGACGTCCCGGTCCTAGTTCTGTGAATGCTGACTCAGAAATAGAGGACACTTGTGGGACCAGCCTATGGCAAGGAACCTGCCCTCATGAAGTTCCCCAGAAATCAGATACCCACGATGTTTGAACAAGCCTTCAACAGGAGTGCTGCCCCCTGTCAAATGCCCAAGCAGCTGTTGTTTTCTAGTCCCTGGGGGGGACACCTGAATGCTAGAACACAGTTCCTACTTTTTGTTAAGTAGGAGAGCTGCTTCCTACAGTGAATAATATGGAGATTTCCTTAGCATCTGTATTAGAGCTCTCTTTAGCAATGGAACCAGGACAATACATACAATAGACACGTGAGAGAGGGTTTATCAGGAGAAAAGGCTCATCGTTCTATCGCAGCACAAGAGGCACAAGCGAGATTGTTCACAGACTGGAGTCCTAACTAGAGATGCTCAGTCTGAGTCAAAGTGAACCAAAGAAGCCAAGAGTGTAATTCTCACTTAGAGGCTAAAAGTCTCACTATCCTGGCAAGAGGGTAATATGGGTTAAGTCCGATAGTCCAGAGGCCAGAAAGTCTGCAGTTGTGATGTTCACGGCAGGAGACATGTGTGTTCCACCTCTGGGGACAGGCAAGTCTGCGCTCCCTCTCCTCTCCCAGCATCTAACATACTTGAAGTATCTGCTCAAGTTGAAGGATGTCTTCTCTCCTAGTCTTCCTTTCCCTCCCAGTCTGATCAGATTCCTGTTCTGACCTCCAGAGAGAACCTTGCAGCCACAAGCCAAAATAATAAATCCCCACTTTTCAAGACATTTCTTAATCCATTCAATATTATTCAGCATGCATTGATTTTTAGTAGGTACATGCACGTACCCACGTACATGCATTCAGTGGGTGGAGTGTATGTTTATGACTCAGTGTAAATAGACAGAATTAAATTTTAAATATCATATTGGGATACAATACTGGGTGATTTTGTATTCACTTATTTCACAGTATATTCTAAATGTTCTGTAAAAGACTACCAGACCTCTATAACCAGAAAAAATTATAATAGCTATGATGTCAGCATATTAAGTGTGAAGAATGAAAGCATCCCCTGATTCTTGAAGGCCTGGGCTCTCTAGGTAATGATATACAAAGTAATATATATAATGTGGACTAAAATTACCTATGATGTCAGTTTTTTTAAAATCTTGAGTCAGTTTCTTTTTACTTTGGTACCTGAATTTTAACAAATAGTAAGGATATTCATTTGTATGCCTTGATTTTGATATATTTTTTAGTTTGTTTCTGTCTTCTAATCCCATGGAGATAGTCCTACAAAACAAATCTAATGATGTATTAACTTAATGAAAAGTTAGTACAATGAATGGATTACTAATGTACCCCCATGTCCATTTTTTACCTTACTGAAAGTTCTTTATTCCTCTTGTAATACTTGATGCATATAAATCACCTTGCATATTCTCACATGGGGTATTACTCTTTAGTAACGCCATGCATTTCAGTCCAACAGTTAAACTATTTGTACACCAAAGACATTCTGTTTGTTTCCATTAATTATTTTGTCATTAAATTACATAAGCAAGAAAAACATGAGTCATTCTATGTCAAAATAAAGTGAAATGTTTGAGGGAGACCACATAAAGTTGAGGGGCTATGATGCTGCTATAAAATGACGTATGGAAAAGATCTAGAGTTGGGAGAACCATAACAACTAGAAAAGTGCTCACATTTGTCCCACAGATACTTTTAAATTCTTCCTATACATTTATAATTTGGTATTGGGGAAACTTTATGAGTATGGTTTACATAAAAAAACATACAGAAAATCGTGTTGTAGATAGTACAAAAATGTCTGAGTTTTTACCTCAAAATGTGATTTTAAAAAGACCTATTTTAACATTCTCTTTTTTCACTCAGTATACCAAATATATATGGAAATCCAAAACTGCTGGGTAAAGGATTTCGTGATGTTTCCAGGAGGACTTCAGTATTGAGTATTGATCAGAAATTTATGGGCAGCCTTAGAAACTCCATTGGATTTAGGATCCAGAATAAATCAGTTTTAGCCCAGGATCACACACATAACCAGTAGAGACAATATCATATTTTTAGAAATATTTCACTTTGGCTTCAAATTCTACTTCAGAAGTAAATTCCATAACCATAACAAGAACAATAATCACTCTAGGGGTTGTTTATAATTTCTCTAATGCCAGGAACAGAAACACTCAAGATTATAAACTCAAAGGCCTCTTACAAATAAACTTTCAATTTAGTACAAGTAGCCTCTTTTGATTCCTTAGGAGACAATGCCATTTAAGCATTTTTGTTGTAAGCTATTTCAAGATCTCATAGTGCATTTCATTTTAGATTCTTTAATAAATCAGACACTTGACAATATAAATTTGATTCCTAATCTTAAAAAAATGATTATGAAATGTAAAGTAAAACATAACTGTACAAATTCTCTCTTTTACTCTCCGAGTCTCACTATTTCTATTTTTATCTCTATGTTTGGGTGTGACTAATGTCATGATTCCTGAGTTTAAAATATAGAAAACCTCACTAATTTTGCCTTATGTTCAGAAATTAGCCAGTTGTGGTAGTGCACACCTATAATCCCAGCACTAGAAAGGAGGATCACTGTGAGTTGAGGCCAGCCTTGATTACACTGTGACTTCAAGGCTGACCTCAACTATGTACTGAGACCCTGTCTCAAAAGAGGAAAGGAAAATAAAAAGTCTATTAGTGTGAGTTCAGACTAGAGAGGATATAAACAAAAAAGGTTTTGTTTGGGAAGTCTTTCCGTAGGCCAGTGTCTTCAAGAGTTTTACCTAACCTATTTTATAGCAAGTTTAGCATGTCTGTTTTAATGTTTAGGTCTCTTACCCATTTTGATTTTAGCTTGGTACACGGTGAAAGAGATAGGCCTATCTTTAGTCTTTGGCAAGTTAAAGCCCAGTTTTTCCAGCACCATTTGTTAGAGAAGCTGTCTTTCCTCTTTTGAGGATTTTTGGCTCCTTTGTCAAAGAAGGAATTTCCTAATGAAGA
Organism: Petromus typicus; assembly: GCA_004026965.1. NCBI lineage: Eukaryota > Metazoa > Chordata > Mammalia > Rodentia > Petromuridae > Petromus > Petromus typicus. The sequence goes on along the minus strand of PVIR01010444.1, from coordinate 6,959 downwards.
TTCACAGACAAAATCCAGCAATAATGGCACCACATATGTGTCATGATTATTAGCATTATGATTATCTTATTAATCAGTAAATTAGTTTTGATTTTTGTTTTACATTTGAGTTATGCAGACCACCAAAATGAAGTCTTCTAATAATTTATCAAGGCTAAAATGTGATCTTGTATAGTAGAAGAAGAAAGCTCGGGAACACAAGAATAAGGAAGCAGGAAAAATTCAGAGCAGAGACTTCATTTCAGGAAACTGGAGATGGATGAAAGTTGGAATGAATGGTGATATATAAGAATAGAAAATTACTGATTAAACAAAGTTACCTCTGCAATACATTTTCAGACTTTATTCAGACAAAAGAGGGAAAATGTGAAGTGAAACTAGAGCTTCAATTTGATGGTTTTACATATAAATTTTACTAAGAAAATATACATAAAATAAGGGGCAATAGATTCTATGTTCATGGAATTGGATCCCATATAGCATATTTTCCTATTAAAGTATATTTACATATATACATACATCACTTACCATAATAGTTGGTAAGTTTTAAAATCTCAATATATGACCTTGCTGGCCACTCTGAGTTTTACATTTTATTTAAAAAATAATCTTAATTTAAATAGAGTACTGCATTTTCTCATCTAATGTTGTATCAAATGGAAAAAATCTATCATGCTTTGTAGCGATGATAAAACAAAGAAAATTGATGCATGTGGGAATAGCTTAGATGTCCTGAAAACTCTTACAGTATTCCAGAATGACAAAGATAATGGATGAATTTGCATTTTGAATGATTTGAATTGCATTTGGTTCAATATATTTTATGGTACTCAAAGTACAAAATTGATAACATGAGTATAATGTATACTAATCTTCTGTTAACCAAATTATGTTGAATATAATATACCATCTTTTGAATGTCTGTATACATCAGAAATGGTTATTTTTTACAGCCTTCCCGTTTATCTTTTGTTCACTTTTATATAAAGGAAGGGAAATGCAATTTCTCTATAAATTGAAACTGTAATGTAATTCATTTGTTAACCAAATATCCAAAATTTCACATTAAAATCAGTATTGTCCTCTTCAAAACTTAGTGAAGAATATACAGAAGAGAGTAATGTTGTTTCTTACTATTATATGTTATGTCTTACAGTTATTACAATAATATATTTAAACTTTAAGCACAAATGTTTAAATTGTTTTTAAAGTGTAAATGTATTTTAAGTATGAGCAAAAATATCTGTGCATGGGCTATGACATGATTTTCACATAACAACCATCACTATGGAGTCTGAGAAAAGAATAGTAAATCAAAGTGATTAATAATTTCTATTAAAATGAGATATAATCATAAAATGGAGATAGATTTTATTGTTGGTAAAGTTATCTGAATTTATAACAAAATGGAAATATAGTTGCAAGCATTAAGATATGTTTACCAAAATAATCTGCTATTTGATTGATAGGCTTTCTGAAGTATTTTAATGTGTTAATAGGATTCTAGTTGTTTAATGTTTTCCTGTTTTATTTTGGTTTATTACAGATGGATCTGACTGTGGAAGGTCATATTTTTGGAATCAGCGTGCAATGAGTGCTGGCAAAAATACAATTGTTGGCCAAGTCACCAACACAGCACAAGGTACTGCCTCACATGGCCTTGCTTTCTTATTTGCATGTCGTCACTGTTCAAGGTAGCCCGCTGCGACATCTCAGGTGATCACTGCTGCCTTTTCCACATGTTTCCATTCAATTAACCTCATTGCAATTAAATATATGAACCATATTCTAAGTAAACCAACTTCCAACAGATAAAAATCAGAGTGAGGTATTTTCATTTTCCAATATTATATATTAATAGGGTGTAGTTATAAAGAATTTTCAATGAGATACACCACAAATGTTGAAGGGACATGAAGTTTTGTGATTTGAAAATGCACAGATATGAATAATTGAAGGTGGTGAAAATGTGTGCTTTCCATCTTTTCCTCTTTTGCTACATCTTCACACATTATCTAGTAACAAAAGCAGATAAAAATTTCAAAATACATGAGTTGTACGTTTTTGTGACTACTGGCATGGTCTATATCAGTTGTGGCTTCTAGAGTGATTCACGTTCTAGAAATCTTCCTGTACTGCAGTGGTTTCCTAGAATGAAAAACAGTGTCATGGTTTAGCCTTGGGCCCTATCAAATTATGTGGTTCAACTCTCTCTCTGTATAACTGGGTGAGCTACACCAGTATACATGCTCTGTCTTTTGTTAAAAGGACATGGTTATTTATTATCTTCAGTATTTACCAGATTAATTTTCTAGTAACAGAGCACCACTTACATTGAAGAACTTAATTCCATATCTTTTTTCACCTTACTAGTGAGAATTCTAAAAGAAATCTAGATCAAAAAAATACTGAATACTTGTTTCAGATGCTATTCTGTGGACTCACTAATATATTATTGAAGAACTGTGTTCTTATGAGACTTACATTCTAGAATGGGAGGGCAAGAAAGACTTATATTATTCAGATCTATTCAGTTCCATAAATTATAAGTTTGAGCAACATCCAAGACGAGGTTGTAATTTCCTGAGATGGTAAAGTCTGAAAAGTATGTTTTCAGAAAGATTAGATGGAGATTTAGAAATAACATCAATGGTAACACCCTTTGATCCCTCTGTCGCTGACTGTCTACTAGGAAATGTTTCTTTGTTCTTTAATCTCCCATTTTCAGTCTTCTTTCAGGTGATGTTATTCTATTCATTTTTGACAGATGGATATTGTTCTTGGTCATTTTAATGATTTTTCTACTTGATACACATGTTACTTCTAAGAGTCACCAAGTAATCTGAATCCTTTTCCCCTTAAGTTTCACAGAATCTTATTTTTAGATATATAACATAAAATCCTTTGTGTGCCAGAGAAGTGCAATAATTATCCTATAAAAAATTCACCTTAGTTTTGAATGATCACTTTGAGAATATAGGTCTAGTTGGTTTGCATTAGTTTTTTAGTCTAAAATTCAGTCAACCCCGAATAAAAATTTTAAAAGGAATTTTAATCCCTATCAAGATTCAGAAAGTAGTAATTTTCTTGGAGTCTTCCCCTTAGTCATGACCAAAATTCATAGTTATTTTTGTAGACCAGTGTCTGTGGACAGGAATCAATACATGATATATTATAGGCCAAGATACTTTATATTTTTACTTGCTAAATGGTTGTCCTCACATAGATCAAACCTTGCCCTACAAACTTCATGATAAAGAATACTGAGTGTCTTTCTGTTTCTATTAACAGTGATGTTCAAATGGAATGTTAACGCCCACTTTCACCTAATAACAAAAGTTATGAAATGAGTTGATTCATTGTGTTCACTTTTATATGATGAATATATGGTCTTTTTTCTTTAAGTAGACTGTGGAGAGTATTTTTTATTTTATCAGTAATAGCAAGAACAGTAACAAAAAAACAAAAAAAACAAACAAAACAAAACAAAAAAAAAAACTAAAACAACTAAATCTAGTCTTTCGTTTTGGGTAATAATGTGTCATTGCCCAGTACAGAATACAAAGTATTTCAATAGCATAATACTTATTGTTTCAGAACTTAAAGAGAAACTCAGTAAAATGGTTTAAAAAGTTAGTATGATAGAGATTTTCCAAATATAATTATTAGAATTTTCATCAAGAATATAAAACTAATATTCATTAATTCTTTCAACAAAACTTTCAAGTACTTATTATATTAGAGTACAGTCAACTCGTTTTCCTAAAGAGAACAACCCAATACCTGGATTTTTCTTGCCCATAACAGAAAAAGTCAAGGTTAGTTAAGGGGGGAAAAAGCACTTGCAGTAGAGTGTGCTAAGAGTAGAGATCAAAGAATGGGACTCAACATTATCTAAATGTCCATTTCCTGGCCCTTGGTTAGACTGCTGCTGTGGAAGTGAAAGGCATCCCACACAAAGAATATTTGCTAATCCAACAATTATTTTAAAAATTGTTTTTATTTAAATAATACTCTGACCTGACACTAACTAACTAACCAATGTCAGTCAAGGTACTTTCCCTAGATCACAGGGGTCCTATGTGGCCAAAGAATTTCCTGTCTAGTCACTTCACTGTGAGAAAGGTTGGGACTCTCGAGTACAATTAGGGCAGAGAAGCCAGCAGGACTTAGGATTTATCGGATTTTAACACAGGAGTTTTATTTCAAGATATGGATGGATATAAGTAGTTTAACAACTGATACAGCAGTAATAGTGTTTATGGGTTGCCTGTTAGCCTTGTTTCAATCTGCTAAACAATTTTTTCCCTTTGCCCTGAAATCTCATATCTTGTTTCTTGTTAGCTATTATTTACATATAAAATCAATGAAAGTATAAAGGCATGAGTTTACAAAGTACAGCTACTACTCTTGTAAAAAAAATCGCATATCTTTTGAATGAATTCAATAAATTCCTAAGTAATATGTTTAAAAACTACATTAATCACTGCTAACTATTAATTACACTAATCAGCAGTAACTACTAGTGAATGGAGTTAAATATAACTAATAGTTATTGTAGATTAAATGCACTTAATACAGTAAAAAATTACATTTTACGGTGGCTAAAGCAGGAAAAAAAAGGGAAAATAAAAGATTAAAGTCAGGCTCAACATACAAGTTGACAGTCAATGAGTAAGATGGACTGGGAAGAATTAATACACACTTAATTTTTTCGGATTATGTTGCAAAGGTCAGACTACTGTTATCATTATAGTAGGTGAAATTTATAATCTTGTTCCAAACATAAATTTTTTTTTCATTATGTTACAAAAAAAACCCTTTACTCAAAACCAATTCACTTATTGTTTCTTTGTTAGGAACTTAATTATACTTTCAAACTAAATGTTCTGAAATATTGAAGAACAGAGACATAGGAATAATATGGTTTCAGTTCTCAAGATAAATTTCTAGTGAAAATATTTATCAGTATTTGTTAGAATTTTAAAATTTTTCAAAGTGAATTTAAGTGGTTGTAAGTTCTCTATTAGACTCCATAAGAGAAACATCAAAATCAGACTTTGAGGATTTGTACCATATGGGAGTTGAATTAATTTGAAAATAAATCACATTTCTGTGTTTTTGATGGTTACTCTAATATATTTTTATACATCCTTTACAACTCTGAGTTCTTTCTCTGCCTTTTCAAACATGGGCATCTCTATATTCACTATCCACAAAGTACATACCTATAATCTTGGCACTCTAGGAGGCTGAGATAGGACTGCAAACCAGATTCCATTCTGGGCGATTTAGTTACTTAGTGAAATCCTGTAATAAATGAATGAATGAATGAATGAATGAATGAATGAATATTCCTTCGTGTTGCTTCTGAGGACACCATTAAGTGAGTGCCGACTATATATTCCTACATTTCAGTTGCCTCTTTATCACAAAAAGGATATTGGAACAACAAAATTATAGAAACCCAGGTATGAGTTAAGACTGTGAATAGAAAACAGTCCCATCACCAGGTTATACAAGATCTTGTCTCCTGTGATAGTCAGATTAGAGAAGGGCAGTAACTTGCAGTAGTAATGCAAGCAGCAACTCGCAAGCGTGGGTTACAGCTAATGTTACCCATCTTAATAGCTGTTATGGAATATTGCTGTCTCCTTGTTCAGAAACACGTTGTTAAGGAGCTAGCACTTCAAAAATACTAACTCCTTATTTAGGTTCAGTCCCTTCCTTAGCAGATGAACATGTGAGTCCCCAGTGTACTCTGTAGAAGCAATATTGCCATAACAGACTGCCACAGAGTGGATAATTTTGGAAGACATTTATAGGGCTCAGAGCTCCGCAGGCAGAGAAGTCCAAGACCTAGGGCCTCGTCTAGAAAAGGCCTTCATAATAGATCATAAAAACTCAAAGGCGACACGGTGAATGGGAAGATGAGAGAGCGAGAAAAAGAGGAGGAAGAGCTGACCTCATCCTACTGTCACAAAATCACTTTTCTAATAACAACACTGATTTATTCATCAGAGCAGAGCTTTCATGACCTCAGCCCCTCTTAAAGGTCTCAACTCTCAGCACTTGCAGTGTGCATTGTTCCCAGCACATGAACCTTGGACACATTCAAGCAATAACAATGAGCATCCACATCCTAGGCATGTTGTGGATTAAATTAATTAACACATATTAACAAAGGTGTGAGGTGTTGGTCAGATGACACACGGTCAAAGTAGGTTAATTATTATAATATGAAATAAATATCCTTTTCCAAGACTGTTTTCTTACAAAAATGGAAATATGAATATATATTTTGTTTTGAGTATTAAATATGTTATGATAGTTGCTTGCATTTAATATGCATGTGAGATGGGCAAAGACACAGAGAGGGTTTGTCCACCCATGAACTATGGTTGGATGGGTTTTCATTGAATCCAGTTGCTATTTCAGGGCTCGACAGAGTGACAGAATGAAAAATCGTAGGAATAGTGCGGTGAACATTGAACCAACTACTCAGAAAGTTTGAAATTAGAAAAACATATCTAGGACATAAATACAATTTTAATTGGCAAATTTTTATTCCTTCCTCGTAGCCAGTAGCATAGAAACTTGCAAAACATTGAAATCATAGATATGAATAACCCCAAAGGTGTGCTTGTCTTAATTACAATATGTAAACTTTGACTTCCCCGTTAGAGTACTATCGTGGAAATGATGAATTTCTAAAGTAAACATTCCGTGTGGTTCTCAAAATTCTTCTTTGTACAATACATAATAGGGATGTTCTCTAACAACAGTCTCACTTGGTTTACATCTTTGGAAGTGTGAATTTCTATTAGCACATTCTTGAAAACATGAACAAAAAGATATATAACAGTTGTAGGCCAGCAGAATTTTGATTTGTTTTTATTTCTCCCTGTCTTCATAGTGTCATCAGAGTCTCATTTCCAATTGTACAGAATCTTGCTAGG
>PVIR01010443.1:0-50017 GCA_004026965.1 Petromus typicus | reverse complement strand
CCCCCAGTGGAGATGGGAAGTTGGGAGCCCAGGAAGGGGTAGGGATAAGTTCTCAGTGTCAGGTGGCTGCTCACATCGCCATGGAAGGGTAAGAGCAGCCCCTGCTTCCAGAGCACCTACTATGTGCGGGGCACTGTTCAAGGCTCTTGTGGGATCATCCGAGTGGTCATCCTAGTAGGCCAGCAGTAGATGTGAACAGCTGCGTGACTTGCCTGAGTCACGGAGCCGGATTCAAAGTGAGGCAGCCTGACTAACCCCGGGGCTGTGACTGTCCCGTCATACCTGTCTGTGTCTTCCTGGATGTGGGTGGGACAGTCCACCTGGCTGAGCATTCTGGAGTCTTAAAAACAATGCAATATTTGTACAAAGCCTGGAATTTGTCCCCATAAAGGGTTGCGTTCCTCTGTGTCCTGTGACAGGGTCTCTTCCCGCTTACTGAAGGCAAAGTGGAGGCCTCAGGTTGATACTGTAAAACATAGATGCTACCTCCTACCCCCTGAAGGCATCTGGGGGCGTGGGAGCAACTTGACAAGCCAGCATCTTAGCAAATCAGGAGACGCAGGTTCCCATGACCATCACTGGGAACCGCAGGCTCAGACCATCTCCTGTGTTCAGAGAGCAGCTGAGGTCCACAGCTAGGAAGAGACTGTACTAGGTGCTCACATCACAGAGAATCAGAGCGGAAGCAGGAAGCAGTCCTGGAACCCCAGCTCCAGGCCCCACCCTCACTGGGCTCACAGTGGCCTTGACAAGGTTGTGGCCAAGTATGGCTTTTGTAGTGTCTTGTCTTTCTTAAGCCTGGCTACAGTTGTCACATTCTTGGTCACTGTCCAACCTTGAGACAAATGACTCTCTTCTTTGAAACTCAGTTTCCATTTCTACAGGTATAAGAATAATTATTTCAGCACCATCTGGCACACAGTGGGGTCCTGGGTTCCTAGCCGGGTTCCAGCCCTGGGACTGAGGACTCCATGCATCTCCTCCTTTGCAGCTCCCCCGCGCTGCTGGTCCTGGTGCAGAAGCATATCAGAGCGACCCTGAGCAACAAGGTAAAGGGTTCCTGGCTGATGGCCCCAGGAGTCACTGCTGACTTCAGGAGGTGTGGGGAGCAAGTGATGGAGTTATAGCCATGGGAGAGAGTCACTTGGGGTTTTCTTTTTTCTTTTTCTTTCTTTTTTTTTTTTTTTTAGGTTTTTTGAGACAGAGTCTTGCTTTGCAGTTGAGGGTGGCCCTGAGCTCAGCCTCCAACTCACATCACAGCAATCCTTCTGCCTCTGCCTCCCGAGTGCTGGGATTACAGGCATGAGCCACCATGCCCAGCACTGTGGTATGTGGTACTGGTTGCTGCTGAGCATGAGTCTCCACGCCCAGTATTGTATGTGGTTACCGGGGATCGAACCCGGGTCCTTGCGCTTGCAAGACAGGCGCCGGAACCACTGAGCTAAATCTCCGGCCCACACCTGGGGTTTTTTGTGTGTGAGATGCCGGGGCTCTGACCCAAGGCCAGATGGATGCAAAGCATGTGCCCACCACTGTACTACATGCCCATCCTGAGTCTTTTTAAAAAGAGAGTATTAACTGGGACCTCTATTCCATCCATGAGGACAGGGAAGAGGTAATTCCATGGCCAAGGGAGGGCTGGAGACATCTTACGGTCAGAAGGAATGAGGTTTGTCCTCTTGGGGCAGCCCCTGGTTTCCGAGCTCCCGGGTCAGGCAGCGTTTCTACGGGACACAAAGCAACGACACAGCACTGAGCCCAGATATGGCTGGGTTCGATCCTAACCCCTGTAGAGCTGTGTGCTGTGGCCAAATCCATCACCTCTGCATGCTTTTGGCCCAGTATCACTAGTGAGTGGGAATCTGGGTCCCTCTATAGGCTGCTGGTGCAGAGGAAGATCCTATGTCCTTGAGGAGTTTAGAGCAATGTCTGGTGGAGCATGTGCTTCTGAGATCATTGCAATTTTAGCCCCTGTTATTGTGGCTAAGCTGGTGGGAGATGCTGTGCCTCGGGCCAGGACCTCACCATCCAAGGAGAGCTGCTCTTCCCTCCTTGCCCTGTCCTCCCCCCAATCTCCCTGTAAAGGGCAGTAGCAGAGGCAAAATGAACCCACTGTGTGCAGCCCACCTGCTGGATGAGGGAGGGGCTGGGAGGGTGTGGGCCGGCAGTTTGCCCTACCCAGCTGCCCTTGCAGCCTCTCCAGGGCAAGGGACTGCAGGCCAGAAAGGCAGACCTTGTCCTCTCCCTCCTTGGCCTTGCCTGGTACAGGCTGTGACTGCCCCCTTCTAGTTTCTTCTCTGCTCCCATCTCTTCACATTGGCCCAAGCTCAGGCCATCTCTCTGGCTCCTCTCTGTCCCCCAAGAACCTCCATTACTCTGGCTGGCACATGCAGCCTGGCTGACATGGCCCACTGCTCACTACCTGGCACCCTGGACCCCCTCTCAAAGCAGCTGACCCTCTGCACACTAAGGCGGCAGGCTCCCTGCCTCAGTTGCTCGGCCTTGTAGCATCCTGACAGCCCTTCCTTTCCTTCTGTGGGCCTCAGTGTCCTCACCAGACTTTGGGCCCGGAGGAGGTGCTGGGAGAGGCCCTCTTGGTAGAGGAGGGGCTAGGGTACCCGGGCTGATGTGCTGGCCTGGGCTGCCTCTCCTCCAGCCCCAGGGCCCTAAGCACAGCACCCCTCTGTTCTGCCAGCTGTGCCTGCGCATCTCCAGCCTGGTGCAGAGCCTCAATGTCCACCTGGGCACCTTGATTGGTAAGACCGGGACTGGAGGGGTGAGGAGGGCTGGGGTGCCCCCAAGACCCTTCAAACACCCCTTTGGTCAGGTCCGACTTCTGAGAGGTCAGTCTTAAGATGTTTCTATTGTGGTCTCCCCAGACCGTGCAATTATTCATAGAATCTAGGAACCTCCAAGTTGTAGAACCAAGTCCCTGATTCCTAAAATCTGCATATTTTAGGTCAAACTATCCAAAACCTAAAATAATATCAGGATGAACTAGGACATCCCTGCTAAGATGGCTGTGAGGATGACACACGACAGTTCAGGTCCAGTGCTTTGCACGGCTCCGGACCTAGGAAGCAGCTACATGCATTTAATTAAGTGCTGGACTTTGGGTTGGGAGGAAAAAGAGATGACAGATGTGATTCTTCCAGCAGCTCCAGGAGGGGACATGAGTGCCCCCCTCTGGGTGCCAGTCAGGTCATGCACAGACTGAAGGTGGTGGGCGAGAAGGGTGGGCCAGGAGACCCAGGTCCCCAGCTGTAGACAGTGTGATCACCGTGCACATCCCTCCCTGAAGGATGTGTTTAGGGAAGAATCCATACACCGGGCCAGGAGTCCTGGGCTCTTGCCGTGAGCATGTGTGCATGGATGTACATGTGTGCAGGCGTGTGCCTGGGGTGTGTGCTCAGAAGTATCAGCTCTCATCATACGGGTGAAGACATGGAGGGCAGTCTGCTCTGAGAACCTGTGCTCCCGACCAAGCTGTGACGCCACACTCTAGGGAAAAAGAGGACAGAAAACTGTGTGGCTTCACTGCAGTGGGGGAAGGAAGGACTGTAGAGAGCCAGGGAGACACCGGGTTCTGTGCAGGGACATTCTGAATAAGAAATATGTTTGACATTCTGAGCTGTGTTTTCTACTTTAAAAAAATTTTATGAGTGTTCATCATGAATATGTATCTTTTTTTTTAATTTAAATTTTTTAACTTTTTAATTATGGAGCCACTTTAGTGAGCAGGTGTCTAAGTTTTGGTGAGCAGAGTCCTTAACCACCGCCCTCCAGTCCAGAACCTCCCACCAAACCCCAGCCCCCTCATGCTGCCCTTTCCTACCCCAACTGTTGACCTGTAGAAAGGGAATCATGCCATGTTGCTTTAAGGTCATAAAAAATTCTAACATATTAGAGAAAATAAAATTAAATTCAGGTGAGACAATAAAAAAAAATAGAAATTGGTTTCTACTGTGGTCCCTGCATCACTCTGGTGGTGGCCAGATAATTTTGCTTGCTGGACAGGTGAGGTGTTGGGGTCCAGTTGTCTCCATGCTTCTTCTCCATGCTGGTTTTATAAGGCCTTAGCCCTGTGGGTCCTGAATCCCAGATTCGCTACTCCATGGTCGGCGAGCCCATCATCACTGGTGACTACATCGCCTTGGATGTCAACGTAAGCACCTCCCATTGGCCCAGAGCTGGGGGAGGGGCCTCTGGGTCCATCTGTGGTGTCCCAGAAGATTCCTAAGGCAGCAAGAGGTTCAGGAGCTGCATTCCAGGGGGAGTATGGCACCAAGGCAAGGACAAGAGCCTACATACATGTGACATACTGGGGGAGGGGCAGGTTCTGTCACAAGGCCACACCCTCTTGCCCCTCTCCACAGGCCATGCTCTTCTTGCTGGGTCAGCCCATCACTCTACCCCTGGATGCCACTCCCTTAATGTTACCCTGGCCTGTGGGTGCCAAGGGTACCATGGCGACCATGGGCCTCTCCCAACAACTGTTCGACTGTGTTCTGTTGCTGCTGCAGAAGGCTGGCGCCCTCAACCTGGATGTCACAGGGGAGCTGGTGAGGCTGGGCCTGCTAGCCAGGCCGTGTGGAGCACCCTGTCCCTAGCCCCGAGACCCTCCACAGATGCTAAATTGCGGTCTGGTGTGGCAGCTAGAGTGTGGGTCATGGAGTGGGATCTGTGGGGAAGGCTTCTTGTCACTGAGGGGTGAGCGGTGGCCTGGCAGGGGGAGGGCCGCCTTCAGAACTGACGTGGTCTGGGGCTGATTGCAGAATTCCGATGACAACCCACTCAACACCTCTGCACTGGGCCAGCTCATCCCTGAGGTTGGTGACACTGCTGGCTGATCTGAGTGTGTCTCAGGATTGGAGTCTCTGGGCTTTGTATGTGAATCTGAACTTGATCTGCCCCCTGGGGTCCAGGGACAGTCCCACCCCTGCACAGACCTCATATTCCTTCTCCACTCTGCCTCTGCCCAGCTCCCTGCCTGTGTGTCCCTCCTCCGGTCTCTACCACCTTCAGGTCCCCCTCCCGGGGGACTGCTGAGCCCCTCGTCTGCTCCAGGACCCGGGCTGGATCCGCCTCTTTTTGTAGTCACATGTTTAGCCATGGTGGCTGGAGGCACTGAGCTGTGACTGGAGGCCCGTGTGTCCTTGTGCAGTAGGCCCAGAGAGCCTTGTTCCTTCCCCTCTCTCTGCCTCCTCAGGTGGCCCGCCAGTTCCCCAAGCCCATGCCCATAGTGCTCAAGGTGCAACTAGGTGCCACACCCACGATCACATTCCATACCAACAATGCCACGCTGCGGGTGCAGCCCTGTGTGGAAGTCCTGGCCGCGTCCTCCAACTCAGCTTTCCAGTCGCTCTTCTCCCTGGAGGTGGTGAGTGAGGGAGCGGAGTGGGGCTGGCTGGGCGTCCGACCCTCAGGGGAGACCCATGCGCTCCCCCACACTTTCATCTACCCACATGGCTCTCTTTGTGTCCTGACCTGGGCAGGACAATCCTGCCTCAGGACCGGTGCCCACACTGAGCCCTTTGAGTAGGGCTTTCCCCTGGCTCTTGGGCTGGCCTGCTCCTTCTTATCTTTCAGTTCTCAGTTTAATGTTGCAGCCATTCTCAGGGAAGCGTTGGACACCCTGGGGGTAGTGGTGACAATCTTCATCCGTCCTCTCCATGTCGTTCTGCCTTCAGGCTCTCCCTCTCTCCCTTGCCCCGCTCTCTGGCTGGTGATGGGTTTGGAGGGCAGGGCATTGTCTGCCTTCTTCACACTGTGTCAAGCCTGGCACCTAGCAGGTGCTCCCAGACACCGGTGCCTGCCGAGTGGAAGTTGGTGCCCTCTGACCCTGTACTCCCTGCGTGCCCAGGTGGTGAACCTGAGCCTGCAGCTCTCCATGTCCAAGGTGAAGCTCCAGGGCACCACGTCTGTGCTGGGGTAAGCCAGGATCTGGTAGCCTCAGTGCATCCTCTGTGCAGAGACCACTCCCTGCCCAAGAACAGGGCGCAGCTGGTAGTTTACGGTATGGCAGCACAAGGTTCCTACTGCTTATCTTTTAGGGACATCCAGCTCGTGGTGACTGCTTCCAATGTGGGCTTCATTGATGTGAGTGGGGGCTGGGTCTCCAGGGCCCCTGCTGGCTAGGTGCATATGGGCATAGCGCAGGTACCCGCACATGCCTCATAGTCAGGCTTCCCAGTGTGGGCACAGTCCTCTGGCCTTTCCTTCCTGTGTCCACCTATCACAGCCTTCCTGCCCACGTACTGCCTGCTGGTCCATGACTTGGCAGTGAACCGCTCAACCAAGGTCCATTGGCCAGTGGGACAAGTCAGACAGTGTGGGCTGACCCTGAAGGCACATGATGGGGTTAAGGCATCAGCTACCCTGCGTTTGTTTGTCTGTTGGTCTGTCAGACATATGCCACAGCTCTCTACCTGTCAGTCTATCTGTTGGTCATCTGGTGTCAAGGGCTCTGCTAGCTAGTCCACCTAAATCAGGTTTGTCCATCAACCCTTGGTCACCTGGTATGTCAACCAGTCAGGGCTCACTTCTCAGACTTTCCCTGGTAAGGCTTGTCCTCAAGGCTGACTGAAGTTGGGGTATAGCTGGGTTCCATTTAAACCCAAGATGGGGATGAACTACCCACCCCCCTTCTGCCTGGGCCTCTGTTGCCCGGATGTCCATCTGTCTGTCTGTGTATTTGCCTAACTTTTCATCTCTTTCACTCATTGGCCGTCCTTGGTCTGTGGCCAAGATGGAGCAGCTACACACATTTGTGGGCACCCTGCTCAAGAAGCCACTGCTGGACCACCTCAATGGTAAGTGTTGCTCCCCCCAACCAGGCCCTCTGGGCCTTCCTGGCCCCTACTCTCTCCATGCTGTCTCTGCCATTGCCCACTTCCAGGATCTGAGGTTAAGAGATGGCCCCAGAGGTCCAGTGGTCATATGGCACACAGCCGAGTTATCTTCACTAAGTTCCTTTCCTTCTCTAAGCCTCAGTTTTTCCTTCCACATAATGGGCACTATGACAATGAAGCTACCTTCTGCATGCCATGACACCCATGAAGATTCAGGATGGGGCTGGTTCCAGGGGATGATTTGGGCCACTTCCTGCTGAAGTTGATGTCTCTGTCCTCACCTACAGCTCTCCTGGGCATGGGAATCACCCTCCCCAGTGTGGTCAACCTCTACTACACCAATCCCCAGGTCTTTGTGTATGAGGTGAGAACCTTGGGAGGACCTAGCTGAGCATCCTCTGGGTCATTTACAGTGCACACACTGGGTGTGGAGGTTAGCCAGGCATGGGTATGTGTCCCGCTCCTGCCAAGACCACACCATACATCTTATTGTAATGAGATAGAAGAGTCAGGACACTAAAGACCCAGGAGGCAAGGTTTGCTCCTCTGGTCCTTGTACAACATTGTACAGGGACCTTCAGATCTTTGCTTGTCCTGTGACTGCGTGTCCTGGGATGGGTAAAACCTCATTCGTGTCTGGGGAGGACGAGAGGGCTCCTTCTGGCGTTGTAGAGAGTCTCTTGTGGGCTGTATAGGTGCAAGGAGTTTTCTGAGTCTTTTAAAATGATTGTCCCCTCATTTGAGCTTGTGGGCCCAGGTTGAAAGTCCACCATACCCAGCCCGTGGTGAGACCCTGCTGCTCCGTTCTGTCTCACCCATGAATAAAAGGAGACTGTCTCAGATGCCTGTGCAGGACACAGGTTCACAGCCCAGGGGGGCTCACACGTGTCTCCCTTGGGAGGAGGCCCTTGTCACCTAAGAACTGTGGTCCCAAGGCCTCGGGCGACCCTCTTCCATATGAAGGAGCCCATAACAGACAGAGGGCTCAGGCAAATTAGTGGGACTTGCCCCAAGACCCTCTTTGGTGGCTGACACAAGCTGACACTCACAAATCCAGCAGTAGAGTCAGAAGCCCAAGGCGCCTGGCCCAGTGCTGTCTGACAGTGTTCTGTGGTGATGGGGATTTATCTACAGCAGCAGGCAAGGCACACACGGCCCCTGAGCACCTGGAGTGTTGCCAGTGGAACCGAGGCCTGCATTTTCCTTTTCAATCTTAATTAATTTGCATATCCACCCGTGGCTCATGGCCGCGACCCTGTAACATGAGGCCTAGACCCTGAGCTGCCGATGGGCGGGCTCTGGGTCTAGGTCTAGTGTGCTCTTTGTTGAGTCCCTGGCACCTGTCACAGGACTCGATGTGTAGTTGAGGCAAAGACTGATCAAATGAATGAAAGAGGGACACCCCTGAAGAATGTTTCCTCAGGGCAGTGTAGGAAGTGCGGGGGCATGGCTGCTGGGCCACGCAGAGGACTTGGACTTGGGGAAGATGCCCCACAGTTCTGGACTCCTGGTCACATTACAGCGATGCACACGTAGAATGCACGTTTGGCCCCAGTCCCTGCTGAGTGCACCCTCCGGGGTGTCCTCAGAGGCCTCTGACCTGGTTTACGGCTCTTTTCGCCCTTCAGGGATACGTTGTGATATCCAGTGGACTCTTCTATGAGCGCTGAGGCAGGGCCACCGGAAGGGCCAAGAGGCAGCCAGCTTCGCTGCTCAAACCACTGGGGAAATAGAGGCGAAGATAGGCGTCAAGGCCAGCGAACCATCTGCCTGGCTGGGCTGCCTGATCCTCGCCCAGGAGTGCCTGGATTCCTGTCTCCACTCCCTCCTTGTCTCCCCCTCCTGTTTGCTCCCTCCCCTGCTTCTGCCCGCCTGCTTGTGTCCTCTACCCCTTCTAGGTTGCCCAGATCTCTCTCCTCATTCATTAAACATCTCTTGAGCTGCAAGTTCCAGCCAAACCCAGCAAGCTCTGTGTCCCCGCGGCCAGTTCTCTATGTGCTTCTCTTGTGCCCTGTTTGTCCCCTGGGACAGGGGGAAGATGAGCACATGTCTTCTTATCCACACCCACTACATCTGCTGCATTTGTGCCAGGAGCTCATCTCTGAAAGGTCGCCCTGGAGAGCAACAGCGGGGAGCTGATGGTCGTGGGCACCATGCTGTTCTTTAGGTGCTGCGTCCTCTGCCTGGTGCCACTCCCATCTTGTCAGACCCTTGTGAACTAGGCAGGCGAGGTCTGGAGTGCCGCTGTCTAGAGGCAGAAATGAAGGCCCAGTGCGGAGGGAAGCACTGAGCCCCAGAGATGCGGACATCCAGTCCCCAAGACCGAGACCTCCCTGGAATCCAGACATAGGCTGGCCGGGTCCCCTCTGTTCAGCACACCCCCACCTGGACTTGGGCTTGGCTCTTACACTTCGGGCGGTGACAAGCACCTGGCCCAGCAGGCAACGCCTCCGCTGTCGGTTTTCTGTGGTGATTGATAAGCGTGGTTTTTCTTCCGCTGCCTGGGCCTCTGCTCTGTGGCCTCACTATACATGTCTAACTCCTGACCACTCAAACCCAGTGGGTCATTCGCAACAGGGTGGCTTAGGGGACAGCAAGGGATGCAAGTATGAGCAGGCCAGAGGTTGTGATCATTCCCCCGATAAGCTAGGGGTGGACTTCTTGCCTGCTTATGTGGGTCCATTTTCTTTTTTGTGTTTCCTTGTGGAAATAGAAGATGCCCCAATTGCCACCACAGGTAAACAAAATATTTGGTCCAGCATGGAGCTAGCTGCTTTCTCTGTCAGTGTCACAGGCCCATTCCTAAAGTCTCCCATGTGACAGGGTGCAGGAACTGGACTTAGCCCAGAGTAGTGATGGTGGGAGGAGGTAGGAGTGTTGCTGAGAAAGTGAAGGAGCTAAATATGAAACCCAGCCTCAGCAGCTCAGCACTCTAGGAGGATCAAAAGTTCAAGCCCAGCCTGGAGAAGATAGTGACTTAATGAAAAGCTGTCTTTTTTTTTTTTTTTTTGAGCCAAGGTCTCGATTTGTAGTTGAGGCTGGTACTGAACCCAGTCTCCAACTCAGCAATCCTCCTGCCTCTGCCTTCCAAGTTCTGGGATTACAAGTGTGAGCCACTGTGCCTGGCACTGTGGTATGTGGTACTGATTGCTGGTGGGTGTGAGTCTCCATGCCTAATATCACTGTATGTGGTTACCTGGGATCGAACCTGGGGCCCTTGCACTTGCAAGGCAGGCGCTGGAACCACTGAGCTAAATCCTTGGCCCGAGAAGCTATGTTGAAAGGTAAAAATAAAAATAAGTAAAAAGGCATGGGAATGTAGCTCAGTACAAAGGCCCTAAGGTCAATCAATCTCCATTACTGAAAAAAAAAAAATTATGTTCATGATCTTAAGAAAGTATGATTTTTTAAAATTTCCTTCCTTTGCCTGCTTAATTAGTTCCTTAATATTACCTTTATTAGAGTTGAATATGATGTACAGGAGAGACAGAATGTCTGAGACACATTCCTAACCTGTAAATAAAAGTTAATGGCATTGGGCTGAGCGTGGTGGCTCATGTCTATAATCCCAGCACTGAGGAGGCAGAGGCAGGAGGATCACCAAGATTTCGAGGCTAGCCTGGGTGACATAGTGAATTCAGGGTCAGCCTGAACTACAAAGCAAGACCCTGTCTCAAAATAAAACAAAACAAGAAAATAGTATGAGCTCAATACGTAGTATCCATCTAACCGTCCAGCAGTCTGGTAATCTGTTCATCTTCTTACCTTACCATCTATTCATGCAACCATCTGTCTACTCCTTCATTCCTCCCTTCCATTTCCCAGCAACCCACTCATTCGTTTGTCCATTTATCCCACCCATCCCTCTATCTACCCAGCAGTCTACCAGTTTACTTTTGCATCCATTCTTCCATTCACCTGTCTTTTCTTCTACCCTTCTATCCATGCATATATTCTTTCTCTCTTCCTTCCAACAATCTTCCATTCATCTGTCATGCATGTATCCATCCTCTTATTCATCCGTCACCCATCCGTCCATCCAGTCTTTCATCCATTTATCTACCCACAGAACATGTGTTCTATCTGTCTATCTGTCCAGCTATCCCCCTACTTGTTATCATCCATCAATCCACCTATTACTTCAAGTATTTTTTATCTAATCCTGTCATTCATCCACCCACCCATCCATCTGTCCAGCCAGTCATCCATACATTTCCCCATTTATCAGATATGATAAAATATACTGTGAATATTTAAAATTATTACATTAAGAGGCACATTGCCACTAATTCTCCTCAAAATACTCCCCTTCGCCTTGAGCACAATTGGCCTGTTGTTTCTGTCACTTGCAACTGTTCCAGAAGTCCTCTTTTGTTAATGTCTGTATTCAGTGTGATGGGAAGACATAGGCAAATGCTGCTGCCACGTGCCAGCCAGCCTCTCATGCAAGCTCATGAAAACATTATAGTGCAGTGGTGGTGAACCTGTGGCACACATGCTGCCCGGGCACACAGAGCGTTCTCTGTTGGCACAAGAGCTAAGCTGCTGTAATGTAGCCCTAACAGCCAAGCATTCAGGTTTACAGTGTCAGTGTTGGCACTTGGTGATAAATACATGGGTTTGGGGTTGTGGTTTGGGCACTCGGTCTTTTGGGTTTGCCATGACCATTAGAGTGCGTCCTCGACCATTTTATTCACCAGATCTGGCACCATGTGACTCTGGCTTGTCCTCAACTGAAAACAGCCATGAATAATAAACATTTTGCATTGATTTATAACACCAAGACAGCCGTAACAGCCCAACTAAGGACATTCATGAAGAAAGTCTTCCCTAACTGTTTTATGAAGTGACAAGAAGGATGGGATAAGTGTGTGTGAGGCAAGGGAAAGTAGTTTGAAGATTAACAGCAACGTTCCTTTTATTATGAAAATTTATGTATTCATGGTAGTTTTTGGTCACCCTTTGTATTCAGCCTTTTTTCCCAAGCCCCCATCTGTATCTATGATGGGCCTAGTACTATAATTTATGTCCTTTAAAGAAGAGAATAAAAACATGTTAGTCGTTTCCTCCCCACACAGACCTCTCTACACAGAGCCGTCCTGTCCCTAGGGGGCACTGCTCAGCCCTCCGTTTAGGTGACCGCTGGGCCCTGGCTGTGAGAGGGACAGGCTGGTGTAGTGGTCTGAGCCCAATCGGAAGAGGGAAATCACCCAAGCTGGAGCCCTTGAAGACTTAGTGACTTGGTCAGAGCAGAACTTAAGACCGAGGACAGTCCTCCGTGCATCGTTCCCAGGCCAAGTGCAAGTGCTGAGTAAGGACAGTCCTGCAGACGTGGAGGCCCACGGAGAAATGCGGCTCAGCGCCGAGACTCGGATGGTGGCTAGGCATCTGTGGAGCCACCTGCATACACCGCACAGGAGGGTGACGGTGCCTGAGCCAGGGTGGCTCTGTGGACTGCAGGTAGCTGCTGTGAAGGTCACAGAGGGCACTTGCAGAGGACGAGGGCACCGGGCCTTTTAAATTTTTACTATGAATATGAAGATTTAAGTATGGTTTTAAGACCAGGAATAACTTGTACCTCAATAATAAAAATGTTAAAATAAACCTTATACTTACTCCCACTTAGCACTCTTTGCATTGTGGTGAAGGAGCTGCTCCCGGGCCGTCTTGGGTGCTGTGGAAGTCCTCTGCCTCTGAGCAAATTCTCCCTTTCTCTCATTTTTCACTTACAGATTGGCAGTGTCCAGGAGGGTGCTATAAGAGACCCAAGGGACCTTTGGAGGAAAGGAGGTCAGTGAGACAGCAGGAGCCCGCTGGGTGACCTTGAACCCATAGTTACCTCCTAGCTGCATCATTTGCTTGCTTTGTGATCTTGGGCAAATGGTATGAGCCTCAGTTTCCCTATCTGTGAAGTGGGGAAAACTTTCAAGTGTCCACTCAGCAGTAGTTCTGAGGACCACAGAGGCAGACAAACCCCACATGCTTGGCCCATGTGCATGGTACATGGGCCTGTTACTGTGTTATCCTCTGCATCACAGTTAGGGGATGAAGTGGAGGGAGTGAAGGGCAGCCAGGGTGACAGCTTGTAAGGGAAGCAGCCTGAGGGAAAGCAGGGAGAGCAAGTAGCTGGAGATTGGAGGCAGTAGGAGGAGGTGAGCCCCATCCGGTTTAGGGGGCGGGTCAGCAGGGATAAAATGATGCTATCTGCAGCCGGCTCCTCCAGCACTGGGGACACGGATGGAGACGGTCAGCTGCCCAGGCACTGCTCTCGCTCTGTTGCTGTTGACTTATCCATGCCATGTGACTTCAGGCAGGCACCCCGGGATTGCTCACCAAGCACAAAAGCCCTTGAGGCGCCCTGAGCCTGTTTCCAAGGAGCTCCAGGAAAAAAGAGCTGGGGCTGGGTACCCCAAGACCCAGTTGAGCCCTTGCTCTGCAGATGACTTGCCCTTGACCCTGGAATTATCTGTTTTCAAGGCCTCCCAGGTGGGGATCCGGGAGAAAGGTCCCCCCACTTTGCTGGCACTTTCCGTGTCCCAGTAGCTCCTCCACATGCTCCTCCAAAAGGTCCTCAGCACTTAGAATGACCAGCAACTCCTGATCCCGGAAAGAAGCCCCAGGGCAGCCACACCTCTGGCTCTGGAGACTGTTTCCCTCTTGGGATCTGCCTGAGGGCTCTGCCTGCCTCTAGCCTGGCACCCTCCCCTGCTCCAGCTCCCTTGGTAACACAGCTTTCCCATTTCGGGCCATCTACCAGCTGAATGGCCTCCACCTGCCCTGGCTGCCTTAGGGCTGACACGGTTTTGTGATGGTGACTTACCTCGTGCCCATCTCTCCTAGAGGGCTCCCAGGGGTCCTCTGAGGGCAAAAGCCCCAAGTGCCTTATGCCTTTCTGGTCACCCCAGTACCCTGCACAGGCCTGGCACCCAGCACGTGCTCAGAGATGTGTATTACAGGATGAGTGTGTGCCTGATGTGTGCCCAGCCACAGAAGAGCTGGTGAGTCTGGGAGAGGAGACAGTGTGAACACTGGTGGCCGATCAGGCGACCACATCTCCCCGATGCCTGTCCCCGTGCAGCCGCTGGGCTGTCCAGACACCCTCGTCCTCCATGCTATTTATGTTGGAACAGACTAAAGTATCACGTGAACACCAGGCTCCTGTTCTCCGGGCCTCTAGATAATTATCTGCCCTTATTAAACCCTTAATTATCTAAGCTGCTGATCAAGCTCCTGAATATAAGGGCTTCCTCATTTCAGGGCTGGAGGCAGGTGTCAGTCAGCTGCACAACCCTGGGGCTTGGCAAGGTAAGGGCATTACCACTGCCTGTGACCCCCCAGAGAGGCACACCGGCAGTGTCATTTAGCAGATGAGAAAACTGAGGCCTGGAAGGAGAAAGGGCCATGGCTGAGTTCCACAGCAAATGAGTGTGGGGGGCAGTGGATCCATGTCCTGATGCCCCGGTGCCGCCTGTCTCACAGGCAGCAGCTGAACGTGGCACCTGCTGGGCGCAGGGCTCAGGGAAGGACTAGGAGGTGGCAGGTCCAACAGGGAAGGGGAGATGAGGGAGGGAAACTCCAGGTCTGCTCGGCAGGAGCTCTGAGCTGAGCTAGGGGACTGGTCAGAACTCTTGGGAGCATGTGACAGCAAAGGCCGGAGGGAGACAGCAGGGGCTTCAGGGAGGCTTTCGGGTGGAGGAGGCCGGGCTGACCCAGGCCCTGAGAGGTGAGTGAGGGATGGGAGGGTGGAGGGCGGTCGTTCTAAAGGGAAGGACGCTGAGCCAGAGCACAGTCAGGAGAAACCTCTGGCATTAACTTTCTCCCAGCATACGTCAGCCACATGCTGCCCTAAGTCACTTCTATTCTAAGACATCAAAGAATCCGGCCCCAAGTCAACAGAACCCCTGGCACCGGTTTTGGCTGGGGCTGGGGAGATGCAGACCGTACTTAGTTTCCCATGTGAGAGGGAGCTGGAGTTGGAGGAGACCGACAAGCCCATTCCCACTGTTGCCCTGGCACAGACTGCTGCAGCTCCCAGCATGACTTGAGAGAGGTTTGTCCTGGGGCACAAGGCGTTGTGCACACGCACGTGTCCCCAGGAGTTCAGGAAACACTAGTTCTCACAGATGTTCACTTGCCAGGGACAAAGCAGAGAGAGAAGATGGGCCCCTCCAATGAGTGACCACTGTTGTCTCCTTACCCTACCCTACGCTGCTTTTTTTTTTTTTTTTTTTTGTGAGACCGGGTCTTGCTTTTTGTAGTTCAGGCTGGTCCTGAGCTCGGCCTTGAACTCACAGCAATCCTCCTGCCTCTGCCTCCTGGGTGCTGGGATTACAGGCATGAGCCACCACGCCTGGCATCCTCGGCTGCTTTTTACCCTGTAGTCTCCAGCTAAATGTCTCCTCCTTGCCGAATCCTTCCTGAGTTCTCTGTCCCTCTGTGTCCATTCCTTCACCTATTCCTTCCCCCGAGACTTTATGATCAGCGAGAGGCAGGACGGTGCAGGGAATGGTCCAGATCCAACCACCTGGCATGTAGTGGGCATATGATGGTGTGGATGGGGGCGCAGGCCCAGCCATGGTCTACACAGGACAGTCTTGTCTTGGGGACCTGGGGCCTGAGCACACTGTCGGCCAGAGACAGCTGGGAGGCTGCTGCCCAGGCTGCTCAGGCAGACCGCCACGGGCCTCTCTGGTTCCTTTCAGCCAGACTGTGAGCCTGAACTACACTCGTGGCCCTGGGCAGGAGAATTTCAGGACTCGGTGAGTAGCAGTGGGAGTTCTGGAACCAGTGGTGGAACAGGACTCTCAGGAACCTGGAATCCCAGGAAGCTCGTGGGAGATCTTCACTGAGTCTCCTATCTGTTGGTTATAAAACCTCGTGTGTGCCTCAGTTTTCCTGCTGGTGGGACTTTGTCTCAGGGGACCTTCAGGGGCCCTGGCTGAGACTTGGGACTCCAGGGGGAAGGGCAGCTGGGCTGGAGAGTGGCAGTGCTGCTGGTCTGCTCTTGGTGTGGTGGTCGGGAGGTGGCACTTCCCTGTCACCAGCTTGCCTGAGCACTGAACGCAGGCAGTGCCGCGAGTGAATCTCCAGTCAACAGGCAGTGCCAGCTGGCCGGAGAGCATGGTGTCCTGAGGGCTGGAGCCTGAAGAGAGGAGCCACTGAGGGGTGACTCCGGAGGCCCTGTGTTAAATGTGGATGGTTCTCGGGCCCTTGGGAGAGGCCATATTGATGTCTGATGACTGGCTGGCTGAAGTGTAGAGCCTCTGGGCCCCACAACCTCTGGGTTCCCACTTGTTTTGGGCTTGGGACACTCGGGGACACAAGGCCTGCTGGCCTGCCACCAATTCAGTCTGTGGGCACAGGTGGAGCCATGCTGCAGATCTTGTGCCTGGCGCTCTGTGGTCTGCTGACTGGCGTGCGGGCCGACCCTGGGGCACTGCTGCGGCTGGGCATGGACATCATGAACCACGGTGAGTCCGCAGGGGCAGGTGCAGGCTGTGGGAGGCAGTGACTGCTTGTGTTGCGGAGCCTTGAGCACCCTCTGATCTTCAGACTCGACCCCCAAGCAACGTGTCATTACAATTCTTCCATTCTATGGAAGGGGAAATCAAGGCCCATAGCACCCCCAGGTTAGGGTCAGAGTTGCAAAACCTCCTCTGGAGTCCCTACTGGGCCCTAACGGCAGGGGTTGGTGGCCACGTCTGGGCTGTGGAAGGGACAGCCATGGGCGTCAGCAACTTGCTACTCGACCTTAGGTAAGTTACTTGCCCTTAGTCCATCTATAAATGTGAATAAATATAAAATAGAATGACTCATCCTTCCCCGGAAGGCTCAGATGAAATGTGAAATTAAAATGCCCCGGGGGGGGGGGGATTTAAAAACTTAAAACTGTTCTTTCCATCTCCACCCACCTTGATGGCCACGAGGGGAAGGGAATAAAATCCAGGCATAAAAGGCTAATGACTCAGTGCCGGGCGTGGTGGCTCACGCCTGTAATCCCAGCACTCGGGAGGCAGAGGCAGGAGGATTGCTGTGATGTGAGTTGGAGGCTGAGCTCAGAGCCAGCCTGAACCACAAAGCGAAACCCTGTCTCAAAAAACCTAAAAAAAAAAAAAAAAAGGCTAATGACTGGTCAGCTCAGTATTGCTCCCTCCCTGGGAATTCGCCTCTGAGCATATTGGAGGGTTGTCTGTCAGGATGTCATTCGGGGTTGGGGGCTTCAGCCCAAGGGACTCAGTGTCGCTTGGCCTCAGGCTCGGAGCCTGCATTTTTACGGGGAAGGGCCACAGCCTGTTCTGGGATCCAGGGCCTCCGTGATATGCCTCCTGCAAACTGATGTCCATGTCTCTCTCTACCTTCCAGCCGCAGGGGTGTCTCGCTCTTCTCTCTCCATCTCTACTCTACTTCTGCCCTCTCCTGTTCTCACTGTCTCCTCTGCCCAGCACGTCACCCTTTGTCTCTTTTCTTCTGGGTTAAAATTCCGACCCTTCCTTCAAGGATCAACTGATATGTCACTCTGTCATGGCGACTTTCCTACTCTTCCTTTCTGAGCCTAAAGCCTTCACATGAGTCCTAAGCTGCCTGCGACTATCTCAGCTACAGTTTTTGTCATTTGTTAATGTCACTACTGGAGACTCTTCCCAGGAGACTGAGGAAAAGGAAGGGTTGGGCATGACTCACCTCTGGCACTGCCAAGCCCAGGGTAGGGGACAGTGACTCTAAGTGGCTTGGGATGCCCAAGAGATTGGTGCTGTGCTGGGAAGAGTGGGGAGCCCAGCTAAGTGTCTTGGATCCTGTACCCCCCACCCCAGAAGTCCAGAGGGCCATGGAGGAGAGTCACATCCTGGAAAAGATGGCAGCGGAGGCAGGCAAGAAAAGGCCCGGGGTGAAGCCCATCAGGGGCCTCAGCAAGTAAGTAGAGGAAGTGGGGGGGGGGTGTTGTGCGCAAGGCCGGAGAAGGCAGGTGACAGGCGCGGGGCTTGGAGCCTCCTCCCTGCCTGTTGCTGTTTTGTTGTGTGATTTGAACAAGTGTCTGCTGCCACATGGGAGACAAGCAGGGTCATTCTGAGCAGGAATTATTGTGGAAAGTCAGTCTCTAACTTGCTACACGCACCATGAGATTGCCAAGTATGTGCGGAATTAAATGAGAATATCTACAGTGCGGAGCAGGGAAGGCACAGGCTACCATCTTACGACAGGAGGAAACTGGTGTTGTGGCAAGTGCCGTGTGGAACTGACTGGCATGGCTATTGAGCCCGTGCCCTGGAGAGGCTCCGAGGCACTGTGGGACTCCCAGGAAGCAGGACTGTGACCTGTTAGCAGTGTCCGTGGAGGGCTCGGGAGAGGCAGGGGCGGGAGTATGAACCACATCTTCCTTGTCCTGGATCTCAGCTGGTGGTTCTTGACTCAGGGGCTTGCACCACCAAGGGGACATCCGGTAATGTCTGGAGATACCATGGCTGTCACTCTTGGAGAGCAGTGATCCTGGCATGTTGGGGGTTGAGGTCAGAGATGCTGCAGAAACATCGTCCCAGGCACAGAGTAGGACAGCCTGCCACAGGAAGGACGGACTGCACAACATCCTCTGGTGCTACTGCTGAGGAGCCCTGATCTAAGCGAACCCATTTTGTTTATGGGGAAATTGAGGACTATAGGAGGGAAAAAAACAGAGAAAGGTCATAGTCAACCATGTGTCTTGCCTCCTGTGTGAAAAGTGTTTTCTACTGTGTGACTTGGTTCATTTCCAGCCTTTTGTTGCGTTTCATGGTGGCCCCACGAGATAGGCTTATCCCAGTGACATGGCAGGGAGGGCCAGAAGGAGTGGAGGAGGGGTCGAGGGGCTGGGCCTTGTCTGCTCAGCTCTCTTCGCCGGTGCCCTCCCAGTATGAAGGTCAAAGATGTCATCACACCTGTCATCACATTGAACTTTGTACCTGGAGTGGGAATCTTCCAGTGTGTGGCCACGGGCATGACCATCACCGGCAAGAGGTGAGTCCGGCAGAGGTGAGGACACAGGAGGGAAAGGGTCTCACCTTGGGCAGAGCCCTCGGCCCCTACGGTGCCATCTGGGTGCTGTGATCTGAGATGATGCAGACTTGGGTTCTATTTTGTTGGGACCAGACTAAGCACAACCACAGCCTAGATGGTTGGTCTGGAAGAGGAAACACATCAAGCAGGAGAGAAAGGGGGCGTCAGAGCAGGCTTTGGGCAGGAGGTGACAGCTGAGCAGTTTGAAACGCCCAGCGGGTGTGGGACCTGGGGTGGGTCCCCTGTCCTTCTCCCTTCCCAGAGCTGCTGAGATTGTAGGCAGAGAGGGGGTGGGGAAAGTGGCAGAGATGCCCATGATGCCCACCTGCCTCGACCTCTAGCTTCACGGGAGGGAACATGGAGATCATCGTGGTCCTGAACATCACAGCCACCAACCGGTTTCTGCAGGATGAGGAGACAGGACTCCCTGTGTTCCGGAGTGAGGGCTGTCAGATTACCCTGGTCAGCGTGAAGACCAATCTGCCAAGCAAGTGAGGGCCCCGGTGGCTGGGCGGAGGGCCGGCCCCCACTGCCACCTCCACAGCACCCCTGCCCCAAGACCTGGGACTTCCTTAACCACAGCCCTTTGTGTCCTCTGCCCAATGCCTGGCCCCGGTGCCCTCTCTGCCCATCCTGGTGCCTGTGCTCAGCATGCTACCCAAGGTGATCAACAAGTTCCTGAACAGCACCCTGCACAAAGTCCTCCCCAGCCTGGTGAGTGGCCCAGTGTGGCCATGGCCCTCTCAGCTGCAGCTGCTATGCCAGGGAGACATGCACAGGCTCTTTGGGCTGCTGGCTTTGATTGGTGCATAGGGCTGAGAAGCTCTGTGCCAGGAAGTGCTGTGATCACCTCCGATTGTGCGGGTGTGTGGGCTGGGGAGACAGCGACGTGCTTGTCCCGGCTTGCCGGCCCTGCCCAGAGGACAGGCCTGGGGAGGGAGCCTCACTGATGGTGCGGGCTGTGCTCAGGAGATCTGGGTCCCGATTCAGTTCTGCCACTGTCTTCCTGTGTGACTCAGGCCTCAGTTTCCCCTCCGGTGCCTATCCCACCAGGCTCTTGAGAGCATCACTGAGCTGTGAGGAGTGAGGCCTCTCAGTCTGGTGACTCCTTGGCTTCCAGATGTGTCCAGCCATCGATGCGGTCCTGGTGTACGTGAACAAGAGGTGGGCCAGCCTGAATGGTGAGTGTGCAGGACAGCAGGACGGCTGTACTTCCAGCCCCGACTGCCCACTCGAGCGGCAGCTCCCAGCCCAGCCAGCGGGCTAGAAGAGGGCTGCGGCCATGGTGCCCATCCCCCCACCGCCCAGATGAGGCCCAGAGGGGTTCTGGATCAGTGTTCCCTCGAGCACCCGCAGGATGCCAAGCACCGCAGCCCTTCTGCATTCACCCCCAAAGCTCATGTCCTGCAGAGCCATGCCGATCATGATGGTCAGTACTTGACTTGCCTTTGCCAAGGGAACCTGCTGCCTCCCTCATCCCCAGTGTGGACAGAAGTACATCTCGGTGGCTAGGACAGAATAAAACTAGTTCATGTCCCTGGCAATGTGGCTACAAAGTCGCTTCTCTCTTCTGAGCCTTGGTTTGCTCATCTGTGACACAGCTGATGCTCCACCCCGCCATGCTGTTTCAGCTCATGTGACACCCTTGGAGGGTCACAGTCCTGACCCTGCAGACTGTGAGACTCCCAGCCAAGCCCTGTAGCCTCAGGTCACAGAGGCACATGGCAACAGGAAACAGCTGGTCAGTGCCCACCTCTTCGGACTGCCCTGGGATTGGCACCTTTCTGAGGAGAATCTCCTCTTCACAGACCCCATGCCTTTGGGCCAGATGGGCACCATCAAATATGCCTTGGCATCCACACCGACCACAACAACCAGCCATGTCCTTGTGGACTTCAGTGTAAGTTCCAGGGCCCAAGGGCTGGGGTTGGGCTCAGGCCTGAGGGGTGCTGCTTCCCTGGCTAGGTGGCCAGATGGGGTGTTGGGGAGGAGGCCAGGCCTTCCAAGTAAGTGCCCCCGATGTCTCTTGATTTCTGCTGTAAGCACAAATCTTGAGTCCACCAGCTGATTTGTGAGGTGCCAACCTTACCCTCACACTTTCCTATGGGCACAGCTTCTTCCGGTGAGGGGGCATTGCCTGCTTGTACCCTCCCTTTGTACAGCTGTGTGGGGTCTCTGGGACTCCGGGACTTCAAGGGCTTGGCAAGGGTTCCACAGTGAGTTTGGGACAGAGCTGGGCCCTCATCCAGGACTGCAGAGCCCCAGGAGGTGGGGTTATCTTCCGGGAGTGGGGAGAAAGTCCTAAGAAGTCATGTCCTCATGGAATTCCCTCCCACTGGATTTGAACAGTGGTCCTGCTTTAGCCTCTCGCCCTGGCTCCTGAGAATAAAATAGAAACTATGTCTGGATAAATGAGAGCTTCAAACTATCAAAAGCAGAGAACTGGTGGTCTAGTTCTGATTCCGTTATCCCTGTGGGCCTCAGTTTACCCCCCTGTACTCTGGCGGGCCACTGTGGCCTGCTATGGCTCTGAGGGCCTGGCTTGAGCTCCAGACTCACCTTATCACCATCCCTATCTTCCTTTTGGCCACCACAGCCCCTGGTGCAGCAGCAAACAGGAAAAACTATCCCCCTGCACAATGCCAGGGAGGCCCTCGAGTTCCCCGAGGGCTATGCCGAAGGGTCGTCGCAGCTCCTCCTGTCCGCTGCCTTCCTCACAGCAGAGCTGGGCCTGCTGCACAAGTCCTTGGATGTGAAAATCCAGGACAAGATGGTGAGCTGTCCGGGGCCACTCCCATCTGCGTGTGCCTTCTATGACAGCCCATGTCTAGTTCATCCGGCTGATAATTGTCCTGGGGTTATGGGCCGTACGAGGACCATAGTGGTCTGAGTTTGGGTTTGGGTTTTTATCATGACTTCACTCACCATCCACCAACCTTCTGTCCTGTGACCACGTCTAACTGTCCGTACATCTGACCACTTATTCATTGGTCTGCATTTCTTATACCTTGGTCAGGTCCCTCCTTCTATCCAGCCACTCATCCATCTAGTTACTGTGAATTATGGCCTAGATTCTGTCCTTCCGAACAGCAGCCACTGCTCCTTCCTGCCATCCACATATTGTCTAAAACAGGGCCTTGCACTGTTGAATAAGTAATCTATGCGCCTGCCACTTCCCACCCACACCCCTGTATACCCACTAGCTTTTCTGAATCCATCCTTCCACTCACCCCCATTCCATCCGCTGTCCCCTCAGCCTCCGTCTCCACAGGCGTCCACCCTCCACTGTCAGTTCCTCCTCCCTCCATCCACTTGCCATGCCTCCCATCCAGCCTCTCCCCCATTCGCTTAGCTTCCCAGCCCCCTCCCATTGCACGACGCTCCCCTCCTCCTTTTCATTCGTCCACTCACTCTTCCATGTGTATCTTTCCTTCCACCACCCGTCCCTGCTCTCTGCCACGCACTTGCCTGTCTGTGTACTCGTTCCCTGCCTGTCTATCTACACACCCGGAATCCAGCCACTCGCCCCTTTTGTCCGTTGCAGCTACCCTCAGAGTTCTGCCCTCCGCCTTCCTACTTTTCCATGCACCCACGTTTGCTTAGCATTCAGCTCACACCGAGAGCTGTAGGCCCTGGAAGGTGGAGGCAAGTCTGGGCTACCAGAAGCTCCTTCTCTGCCCAGCTGGAGGGGAGAACGAGTGACAGAGGGAACTGCAGAGGAAACGCAGCACTGAGTCAGGTTGTTGGATGGGCTGGGGGAGTTCCCTGCTGACCTTGACTTTGACATTGCAGATCGGCGAGCTGCCCCCACAGACCACAGAGACCCTGGCTGGCGCCTTCCCTGAAGTGAGTGCTACCCAAGGAGCACTGTGCTCTTTTTTTCTGTGCAGGCAAAGGGGAGGGCGGGGCTTGGGAAGCAACTTTTCAATGCCACGTGTCCCATGTCCCCTGTGGAAACACCCCGACTTCTCCATAAAGTACTCTTAGGGTCCAGGACAGACACAGCTCAGCCTTTACACACTCTGCTTCTCACATCTGATATAGAAATGGCCAAATTGTGTACTTTGTCCCTTTGTACCTCCTGAGAGCCACATCCCATTGTTGTATGTCGCACTTGCTGTGTAGAAGTAGAAATCACTTCACTCACAAGGGACTCTTGGTTCTGAATAAAACCGCTGTCCAAAGGCCTGAGTGAAGCCTCCCATATCTATAGGTGGCCAAAGCCTATCCCAAGCCGAAGCCTGTGGTGACCCAGATCAAGATAAACAAGCCCCCCAAGGTCACCATGTCATCAGGAAAGAGCCTGCTGCACCTCCACGGCACCCTGGAGATGTTTGCTGCTCAGCGGGGCAAGCGCCTTGCGTCCCTCTTCCTCCTGGAGGTGGTGAGTAGGCTCTGCCTCCACTCATCTGCAGCCTCCTCGAGGACATCTGGGCTGGTGGGCGGGGCTTCAACACATGGGGTGACCTTGGAGAGTCTCAGATGGGCGTCCGCACCCCTGTGGGTCCCGTCACCTGTCTGATCTTTGGCTCTGCCTTTGAACCTGTGAGTGGCTGGCAGATGGGCACACCATGGCCCAGTGATTCAGCCCCTCGCTTCTCACTCCTCCCTTCCTCCTTCCATCATTTCTTAGCAGCTGCCAGGTCACTGGGGGGATATGAGAGGATAGAGACCGCACAAATCCTGTCTGAGAATCACGAGGGACTTCTCAGAGGAGGTGACAGCTGAGCTGGCCTGAGGTCACAGCCTGGGCAAAGGACCACACATGTGCAGGGGCCCTCCATAGGGCCAGGTCCACTGGGCAAAGCTGTTGTGGTCCAGGACAAGGACAGTTGGAAACTTGGGCTGGGAGTGTGGGGACTGTCTGGGGCCAGGAGGGAAAGGAGGGTTCCTTCTTTGCCTTGGCAACAGTGGTGTGGTTGGGATTTCTGTTTGCTCCCTACACCAGCACTTCAATCTGAGGATCCAGTACTCAGTGCATGAGAACCGGCTACAGATGACTGCCTCTCTGAACAGGTAGGTGCCACTGCCCAGGCTGGCACCCTTGGCATCTCTCCCTAGTGCAGAAGAGCCAGGAGGTTTGAGCTTCCGGAAGAGAATAGATGGGAAAGATAAATGTGCAGTGTCCCATCATAGGTGATGAGCAAGCTGAGTCTCACATACACCTGAAGGCTATAAGGGGGACTGTTAATCAGAATCTGACCTGAATTTCTCTCTATCGCCTGCCTGGCCCCTCCCCCACAGAGTACTGAGCCTGTCCCAGAGATCCTCAGCAGTCGGCGACTTCAATGTAAGTGTCCCAGGTGTTTTTGCCGGGTCGGAGTTAAGGCCAGGACCATGTCAGTTCCTCAGGGACATCAAGGAAGAGGCCCAGGGACGGAGGTCAGGAGGACAGAGCAAGTCCATTTTGAGGTGTGAGGACTCCTGACTTGGGAAAGTCTCTTAACCTCTGAGTCCCTGTTTCCTTTACAAGATGGACTGAGACATCTCCCTGGATTGACCTTCAGTCACTGCCACGGATATTATCTTGCTATAATCAGCTGTTATTTTCATTAGTCTCTATAAGCCTTGGGCCAAACTCTGCACCCAACCCCAGAAGGTGCTGTGTCCTGTGTTTTGCTGCACTTGTTGAACTCCCATAGAAACCCTTTGAATAGGCTCTACTATATCTTACTTTCACAGTCAGGGAAACTGAGGCGCAAGCAGGCAGCAGACAAGCAGCTGATCAAAGCTGCTGGGTTTTCTCTTGGAGTAAGAATTAGGTTTACAGAGCAACCTCCTTCCTCCTGAACTCCCCCACTCCTGAGATCCCACATGTCACCTGAGCAAGGACTATGCAGTGTCACACAGAGCCCCAGTTTTGATGACAGCTGGGCAAACTGTCTGACATCTCCACATCCACAGCTGTGGTCCCCAGGTTTAGCTAGAGGGAGGCAGAAGGGATGTATTGTACTGTACTGTACTGTACTGTATTATATTATACTGTACTATATTGTATTATATTGGACTGTACTGTACTATACTGTATTGTATTATATTGGACTGGACTGGACTGGATTGCATTGGATTGGACTGGATCGAATGATGGCATGTGGATGTTTTCTCTCTTTCTTTCTCTCCCCCAGGAAAAGGAATTAACCAACTTCATCACTGATTATCTCCAAGAAGCCTATCTCCCAGTGGTCAATGGTGAGGCTTTGTTTTACTGGTGCAAGAAGCATTTTAAGCAAGAAGGGGTACCCCTTCTTCTATCTGGTCTCAAAGCCCCATCATTGACTTCAGATAGGGGAACCTAAAAGGGAGTGGATGGACGGTTACTACTGAATCTTTGGGGCCAGCATAGTATTACCCTCACCTTCCTAGGGACAAAAGCCTATCTCACATATTGCACTCTGATCCTTGACCTCATATCACAAATGAGATTTTGACCCAGAGTAGGTATATAGGAGATGGGTACATCTCTGTCTAAGTAGCTGGCAGACATCATGAATCAATCACTGAAATATGTCTTCTTATTGTGCTTCAGACAGCTTCCTAATCAATTGCAGAACAGTCCATGTGAGATGATGCTTTCTGTATTTCTCAGATGCTCTCCAAGTGGCGTTCCCACTCCCAAATCTTCTGGCCATCAACTACGACCTGGCTGAACTGGACATAATAGAGGTGAGGGGAGGAGCTGGGAGAGGCCATGCCAATCACACTTTCAGCCAATGGATGATGAGCAAGAACCCACCTCTCTCTAGATAAAGAGACTGGGGCTGGGGAGTGCTGGTGGGCCTCACTATAATCTTGCCAACTCCATGAATAAGACCTTGTCCCTCAAATCTTGCTCCTTGGCCTGCAGATCCCCAGCAGGATACCTGAGCTCTGTTACTCTCTGCTTTGCCCTTTCTGTGCCTCCCTTTACCTGTGCTTAAAAGAGGGATGAAAATATGGGCATTGACCTCACAGAGCTGTGGTTACAATTCACTAAGATAATTCACCTAGGGTAGCTGGTAGGAGTTCCTTAAAAACAGGCTTTCACTGCACGCCAGGCTCTGAGGACGGAAGACTAAATGTACGTTTCCCACATTCCGTCTCTACCCCAGGAAGTGGGGCTGGTTGTCTTCATTTAACAGGTGGGAACGCTGAAGCTCAGCGCATGAAGGGACGGTGCCCCAGGGTCACAAGGGAGTCTGCTTCAACCTTGGTGTGAACCTGGCACTGGCTTCCATCTCCCGGTGGGGGATCCAGCTCAGCCCCACCCTCATGCCTGGGCAGCCTTGTCGTTGGTCCGCACCCTGCTCCACTCGGCCTTTTTTCTCCTGCCAGAATGCCCTGGTGCTGGATTTGAAGCAGGCCTGACTGCGCAGGACTCCCTGACAGCTGCCAGCAGACCGCCACCCCTGCGCCCTGGAGGGGTTACCTGACAGGAGCTCGGCAGGCTCCGCCCGACCTCCGCTTCCTAGGAGGAGACAGTGGGACAGGACTGGGTTGAGGCCTGGCAATAAACTGGAGAAAGGCCCCTACAGACATCCGTGTGTTAGTCTCTTTTGTTGTAAGCTGCTGTGTGACTCTTCTTCCCCCTTGGCGGAGGTGGGGTCTAAACCTGGGTTGGGGTGTGGAGGACAGCTGGCAATAGACGTGGGGTGGCTGGAGCATGCCCTGGGACCTAGGCTGCCATGCTCAGAGCTGTGCCACCTCAGCTCGTTCATGTAGTCCCGTCACCTCCACTGTAGAGATGTTGCTGCTGAAGCAGAGGGATCTGTGGTCTTGGCCAAGGCCACGTGGTGTGACACGTGGGCGAGGTCTCTTTGCCTTCGCTGTCTGCCCACAAGTCTTGGTAACTCAGGACAGGAGCCTGTGTCCCCCCTCTATTGTCAGCACTCGCAGGGTCAAGGACTGTCCGCCCCTCTTTCACAGATAAGGCAGCTAAGGTTTAGAGAGGTGGAACACGTCGCCGTAAGGCCACCTGGCGAACCGAGGGCAGAGCTGGGACCGGAACTCAGGCGCTGGAGCCAGGGTGCTGGGCTCAGATCTCAGCTCTGCCACCTCGCGGCTGCCGAGTGTCCCAGGCAAGTCGCTTGACTGCCATGCGCCTCGGTTTCTCCACCTATACAAAGGGATGTTGTCAGCACTGACTTCAGCAGGGTCAGGTGAAGAGATGAGTGGAATTGTACAAAATACTTAGCACGATGCCCGGCTCACAGCAGGTCCCGGAAGTGTCAGCCCCAGGCTGAGAGAGATGGGACAGGGGCCTCTGTCACAGTGTGGCCATGAGTCGTCATGTCCATATATGCAGGGAGCATGTCCCAGGGACAGCGTGTCGCACAGCGAGGCCACGAGGTCATCTCTGTGTTCCACATTCATGTGAGGGTCAGCAGCCATCTGGGCACAGGCTACACCTGTCCTTATCGCCTCCTCTTCTGGGGTTCACCCTTTTGGGAGGTTGGGGTTTTGGGGGTGAACCCACCCAACATGTGCCGGGCAGGCACTTCGCCGCTGAGCTGCATTCCAGCTGTGAGATTCTTAGACTGATTCATCTTAAAGTGGATGCATATTTAATGTAATTAAGATAAAAATAATTTTAACTAGATCCTAAAAATTGGTGCTACTTGCTAGAATGGAAAGAAAAAAGGAAAGGAAGGAAGGAAGGAAGGAAGAGAGGAAGAAAAGATAGACCTAGTAACTCTGACACAAAAAGCACACAAGGCCCCTGTGGTCTGTGCTGCTCCAGCCTGGCACTGACGGGGCGGTGACGGCTGCGTGTCTGTGTGTCTGTGTGTCTGGACTCTATATGTGCGTCTGCCCGAATGGCTGTGCCCCTGGGTGGCTCTCGATGTGGGGTCTGGGTGTGGGTGAATGTGGGGGGCATATGTCTGGGCACAAGCATGTGTCTGTGATGTGACCAGAGGCTGGTCAGGGGACCAGTGTTCCCCAAGCGGTGAGGCCCTGGCCGCTGGACTCCATCCCAGCCTGGCACAGGCCCATGCCGCAGAGCAAGGAGACCCGGATGCCAGAGCTGTTCCCTTATCTCTGTCTCAGCCCTAATCCCATCAGCTCAGGGACAGTGGCAGCCTTGAGGCAGGTCTGACAGGTACAGACCCTGGCTAATCTGTGGGTGGTAACACCTGACCCTGGGGCTCCTAGAAATTCCCCTGTGCCCCGCACTTTGCCCTGTATGTCTAGTGGCAGAGTCAAGGCCACCTACAGTCGTCCCGCCTCTGTCCCGGCCGTGTGCAGATGGTAAATCAAGGCATAAGACTGGTAGAATTGAAAAGCTTGGGCTTACACTGGGCATAGTGTGGCTTCAGAGAAGCCACAGCCCCTCTCTGGACCTCAGTTTCCCCATCTGTGCAATAAGAAAGGGGTTGTGTGCCCTGACCTCTAATCTGACCCAACAGTCGTCAGGGTCAGTCACTAGAGATTCTCCTTGGCAGGAAGTGAGGGCAGTGGAGTCCTTATTTCTGTGCCACCATTTCCTGTCCTCCTGGGTGCTGTTCACCTGCCAAGAGCACCTGGTACAGGTGGAGCCTGGTGCAGGTGGAGCCTCTGCGGCATGCTCTTGCGCCCCATTGGCCCAGGCCCCTCACACCATGCTCAGCAGCAATGCACTGTCTCCTTTGAGGAGCAGAGAGAGACAGGAGCAAAACCAGGTTGTCAATCCTGGACCCACGGTTGTCAGCCTCTGGGGACCTCTCAGGCTGCCCAAGTGGTGTTCCCCACAAGCCACATCTGCCCTGCTCTGTTCTTCTACCTC
Organism: Petromus typicus; assembly: GCA_004026965.1. Lineage (NCBI taxonomy): Eukaryota > Metazoa > Chordata > Mammalia > Rodentia > Petromuridae > Petromus > Petromus typicus. Next base: position 21,400 of record PVIR01010443.1, on the reverse strand, counting down.
CCAGCAGTTTCCACTCAGTGGCCCAGGGAGCCTCTCAGCAGTGTCACTGTCTCCCTGGCACCCCTCTCTTTGTCACCCCCAAAGTCCTTTCCAATCCTGGTCTCACAGTGAGACCAGATGAGGATGGACACCTACAGCATTAGCCCATTTTACAGATGGAGAAACTGTGGCTCTAGGAGGTAAGTCATTTGATACATGATAATGAGTGACAGTGCTGGGACACAGGTTTGGATGAGTCTCTTCTCACACAGAACCAATCCCCGACCCGGCCCTGAAATGTGGGGTGGTAGGGTGCCTGGGGAGTGAGTGCGGCTGAGCCCCCGTGGTATGTCTGGCAGGAACTGAGAGGCCTGAGGCAGGCGAGGAGATTGACAGTGTTTTCCTCCCTCCCAAGAGGCTGAGCCAAGCAGCAGCCAGGACGTGGCAGAGTCAGGTGGCCTTGTGTGACCCCTGCCCAGCCCTGGCAAGCCCCTTGCCCTGTGCGCCCCAGCCCCCAGCATGGAAGCAGGAAGTAACTTCAATGCGACGGCACTGGGCTATCCTGTGACTACGTGCGACCACACAGACTTAATGCCACGGGTTAGTGCTCAGTAATGCCAGGCGTTAGCTGTCTTTCTTCCTCTTTCAAACAACTGTCTTAGAGGCCTGGGTGACCCCCAGCCATGACGTGGTGGCTGTGACTCAGACCTGTGTGAGTGTGTGGTAGTTGGGAGCTCTGCTGTGGTCTCCGGTATAGTTAAGCACACACCTGACACTTTGATACTGTGATTCTGCATTTAGTTGTTTACCCAGGAGAAATAGAAAATAAAGACATTTATCATCACAAAGACTTGGAAAGAGCTTCACAACAGCATTGGTTAGTAGCCACACCTGGGAGGTCTCTGGACAGGGAAGGGACAGGGTGGGCGTCGATCTATGAACATAGTGTCCCCAACAAAGAGCAAGCTGGTACCTCACAGGACCATGCGGATGAATGTCACAGACTCCATGTGCAAGGAGCCAGCACAGAAGGGCACATGTGTCATCGGGCACGGCTGGCCCTGTGGCACACAGGGACTCCTCCACTGTGTCGGGGCAGGGGTGACTTGGAGGAGACACGTGGGGACTTCTGGAGGTCCCTTCATGCTTCACAGAGCAGTGACCTGATCTCTGCCTTTTACTGTGTGTGTCTGTATTTCACCGAAAACTTTGTTAAGAGGCATGCTATTGGTCAGCAGAGTCCATAGGTAGCAGGTTAGGTTCGGTCATCGAGGCCACCATCCCCAATCCCCACCTTGCCAGGCTGGTGCCCATGGCCTATGCAGACCCCCAGACACGCTGGGCATGTCATAGTTCCGGGAGAGAAAGTCTCAGGGCCTGAGGCCTCTGAAGTAGCACTTCACCCAGCTCTAGACCATGGTCTCCTGGACAGGTACCTGCAGAAGAAATGCAAATAAAAGCCAGGGCCTAGGAGTCCACACTGTCACCTGGTGGCCACACGCCCTGCTGGCCTCCCTGGGATTCCTGCAGCAGCTGCCCCAGGCCTCCCCAGCCCCCGGCCTACCTGGCTGCTACCTGAGTGCGGCTCTGGCCCAGCCATGCTGGAGCTCTGCCTCCAGCCTCTCACTTCCTGCATCCTCTGGGTATGTGTTCCTCTATCATGGCCAGTGACCACAAGATGAGACCACCTGACACGTGGCAAGCTCAAGTTTTAGAGTGTCATAAGCAGATTTGGAAAAGTTAAAGTGTTTGTTACTATGAGAAAAAGAAAGCAAAGCACCTCATTGATAATTTTATATTGAATGTGTGTGAGATGATGCTACTTTTCATACACTGATTAAACTATACTAGTAAGATGGACTTGGCTGTTTTTTTTCTTTTTCCTTTTTTTGTTTGAGCTGTGGTTGCTGGAAAACTTCACTCAGCATCGTCTTGCCACCTCTCGGCTCCTCCGGGCGGGGCTCCTCTGCCTCTTGCCCACTGGGATGTCTCCAGCACAGAGCAGGCAGCACGTGCTCCCCAAATGTCTGCTGAAGGTTAAATAGCAAAGGAAGAAAAGAGTGTCTCTTCATTGTCATCTCGACCAGCCTCAGAAAGGGGCAGAGCCCCTGCCCTGGAGTCCTGGGCACACTGAGCCTCCTCCATGACCCCCAGAGCCGCTTTCTCTAGGCCCACAGGCTGCTCCATGCCAGGCCCTGTGCCAGAGGCTGTGAGGCCCAGCAGGCTCGAGCTGTGCCTTCCCCTCCTGGGCCTCCGGGAGGTGGGGAAGGCAGTGTAAACTCTGTGCCATTGGTATGGCTTTGTAGAGCTGGAGGGAGTCCAACGGGGCAGAAGTGGGGGCCAGGGTCCCACCCCACCAGGCTGGGGGAGGTGGCCGTGCCTGCACCCACACCTCGGCTCCCGCCCCAGCACCCACCCCAGCCTCCTGCTCTCCTCCCGAAGGAAGGCTTAGTTCAGCCCCAGTTCATCCCCCGGGGGAAAACCACAACTTGCTTTTGACATGACATATTGATGGCTCCTGGCGGCTGTGCCCCCTTTGTGTCCCGAGAGCTGCTGTGTGCATATAAGGGCTGGTCCTGGGCTCAGTCAGACAGGCAGAGAAACCCAAGGAGCCTGAGGCCCGACCCACCGTGGGAAGTGGCAGGAGCAGCGGTACTGGGCAGCCCTGGCCCTGCCTGACACTTCAGCCTTTGGTCTTTGGACCTTCTGCATTGCCATCCGCATAACAGGCATAGGAAGAATTCACCCTAGGAAGGGCTGGGGTACGTGGAGGTGGCCCCAGTTCTAGAGAGCCCCATTTTTCTCTAACGTTGTGGGGCCTGACTGGCTTCCCAACTTGGGTGAGAAATTGCAGAGGTGACAGGATAAAACAGGGATGGAAATAGCAAGATGGCTGCTGGGACACACGGTACCATCTCATGCTTTGTGTCAAGGTGGACTTTGTGGGTAATGACAAGAAGCTTGGTTTTCAAGAGTTTCAGCAGGGGTGACATTAGGGGATAGATAGATAAATGACCAGGTGGACAGACGTGGAAGCCTATGACCAAACGCTATTTTGAGACTAGTAATTAGCTCTCACCTCCCACCGCATTTCCCCACCCACAGCATTTGGGATGAAGGTGGGGAAGATGAGAGGTGGGGCATGTTAATCCTATGTGTCCGGTGTCCCCAACCAGCCAGTCCTTCTGAAATGGCGTCAGGAACCAGCAGGAACCGGAGCCACAGCCCTCATCGTGCTGCCTTCGAGGGGCCCATGATATGGGCAGCTTTTACCCTAAAGCTCATCAGGACCACACTGAAAGTTTTAAGTCAGGCAGGCTCAGGCTGGAATTCTGGCCCTGCCACTGATCAACTCTGGGGCCTTGGTGAAATCTCCAATTTTGTTTGGCCTCAGCATTCCTATCTGTGAAATGAGATCTGATGAGAAAAAGGCTCCGAAAAGACCTGGGACTCTTGGCGCATGCTGGTGGCTTCACTGTGCAGCACTGAACTTGGCCCCTGTGTCCTCAGCTAGAATCTGAACTTGGGCTTTACTGAGTAGACAGGAGGGCAGCAGGCTTGGAAAGAGTCAGGCATGAGGATTGTCTCAGAGTCCCTGCTCCCCCCTCCAGGTGTGTGGCCGATGATGCCGGGCGTGTGGTCCTTGCTTTTGCTCTGGAACCTGGCTACCCCATGTGAGGGGTTGCTTGAGACCGTGGGCACGCTTGCTCGGATCGACAAGGATGAACTTGGCAAAGGTGAGCCAGGCGGGTGATGCATCTTCCCCAAGGGCGGAAAAGCCTGGGCTTCCCAGAAAGCCCATTGGCCAGGATTCTGGGGACAGTGGGAGGCTTGGGGCTGGGCGAAGGCCTTTGTCTGGCCTTGACTACACCAGTGGTCCAGGATGGGCTACAGTCTCTGGGAAGAAGTAAAGTGGCTGTGTGGGCCGGGGAGTTAGCTCAGTGGTTCCGGCGCCCGTCTTGCAAGCGCAAGGGCCCTGGTTCGATTCCCCGGTAACCACATAACAATACTGGGTGTGGAGACCCACACCCAGGAGCAACCAGTACCACATACCACAGTGCCGGGCGTGGTGGCTCACGCCTGTAATCCCAGCACTCGGGAGGCAGAGGCAGGAGGATTGTGATGTGAGTTTGAGGCTGAGCTCAGGGCCAGCCTGGACCACAAAAAAGCGAGACCCTGTCTCAAAAAACCTTAAAAAAAAAAAAAAAAAAAAGAAGTAAAGTGGCTGTGAATAGGGAACGCTTCCGGGAGGCCACCCAGCCTGACCCAACTGCCACAGGCCAGCTCTTCTATCTTGCCTTTATAATCATGGGCCAGGCCTGGGGTGCCCAGGGGTAGAGGGGTCCCCTCCTCCATGACCATGCCCCTGCGGCTCCTCTCCTGTAGTTCTATCTTCCCTTTGGGGGCAGCAGCCTGCAGAAGGTCCAGAGCCCAGTTATACTACCAGTTCTCAGCCTGACTTACCGTGTGACTTTGGGCCTGGGCCTAGCTCGGAGCGTTTACTAATGTGTGCAAGGGCCTGAGTTCCATCCCTAGCACCTGAAGAGATTTCTTGAAACTCAGCAGAAAGGGGCAGCTGGAGGTCCTGCAGCTGGAGGAATTTGCAACACCTTCCTACTCTCCCGCTGCAGCCATCCAGAACTCACTGGTCGGGGGCCCCATCCTGCAGGATGTGTTGGGCACAGTGACCTCTGTGGACCAGGGCCTCCTGGGCTCCAACGGGCTGCTTGGAGGAGGTGGTCTGCTGGGCTATGGAGGGATTTTCGGTGTTGTGAAGAAGCTCTCTGGGTGAGTCTTTGCAGGGTTGAGGGGTGCTGCCACTGCCGCCCCACCAAGCTGGATCTCTTACACCTGCCCCTACTAAAGGTCCGTGGGGGACACCTCACTCTCTTGCACACCATACATTTTACTAGTTCATTTCTGTCCCCCTTAGTAGATGATAAATCCCAAGATTTTTATCTGAACTTCTCATGGCAGTGTCCTCATATTAAAAATAGGGTTTGATATACAATCGGCACCCCCAAATAATTTTAAATGAATGGATAAAAGAAATCACTTAATAACTAATAATTATATTTAATGATCACCCACCCCAGCTTTCCGTGTCTGACACCAGGCTAAGCATTACCAGTGAATTCTCCTCCTGAAGCCAGAGTGGGGACTATTGTCACCACACTTAGCCGCTAAGCAGACCGAAGCCAGGGTGCAGTACCACCCCGGGGTGCAGTACTCCCACGAGGCCGGGTGGGAGTGGCTCTGCATCTGCGTGTTTAATCATGGGCCACACGTCTGGCCGTGGCTGATGGTGAGTCAGAGGAAGGCCAAAGACGAGCCTCCGCTGGGCTCTGTGGTGACGCCTGTTGCCCCAACACTCAGGGAGCTGAGGCAGGAGGATTGAAAGTTTAAGTTCCAGTCTGGGCAATGGAGTGACTTTACTGACGTTCTCATAATAAAAAAAACAAAAAGCCTGGGGAACGTAGCTCAGTGTGAAGGCTGGCTTCAATCTCCAGTATTAAAAAGAAAGAAGAAGAAGAAAATAAAAAAGGAAAGAAAAACCAAAGAAATAAAGGAAGAAGAGAAGGAAGGAAGAAGGAAAGAAAGAATGGAGGGCCGCAGGGCAATGGCAGGCAGAAAGGCACTGGAGCAGAGAAAGGGCAGTGCGTGTCCACCTCTCAAAAGAATCTCTTACAAATCTGGACGTTGAGACACAGCAGCAGTGTCACTTGTCCAGGGCTGAGGTGCGAGCCCTTCTGCCTTTGGCTGGTCCCACTGCTGGCAGCTATTCAGGGGGTTGTGACCAGAAAAATGAGTTAAACAGTGTCAAACAGCTAAAGCAAAGCCTAGCACACAGTAAATGCTCAGTAAATGCATCGGAATTGTTATAGTCGTATTTTTCCCACGGTGGAACCCCCCTGCCAGGTGAAGTTGGTGTCTAAGATGTGAACTTGACATTGTCCTTGTCTCGAAGAACTTCCAGGGTGTGGCCAAGCCGGATAGTGCCGCCTCACAGGTCCAGGCAGCGACAGAGGCTGCACAGAGGGCGTCTGCCTGGGCTGGGGGCCAGGTGGGAGGCATGCTGGAGGAGAGGGAGCCCCGGCTGAAGATAGGAGGGCCGGGAGGGAGGTCGCAGGTAGCCGAAGGTGGGCATAGAGTGGAAAGAGAGTCAAAGGAATGGTGGCCTGGAAAGAGGAGCGACCTGGACAGAGACTCAGAGGCCGGAGAGAGTGATGAACAGTGAGCATCTTGTCTGAGAACCATGAGGTGGGGTGAGCTGAGCCAGCTGCAGGGCGCAGGTGGAAGCCACGGCAAGGTCAGAAGCCAAACCAGGCTGCAGCCTCAAGAAGGGTAGGGAGAAAATTCTCTCCCTGAGCCTCCGGTGTGATGCCACGACTGCATTCAGAGTCCGGGATGCATCACCCCATTGCTCTTCACTGCTCCCTGAGAATGCAGGTACCAAGGTGGCCTGCTTTGCTGATGGGGACACTGTGGAGGGGACTAACCTGAGGACAAAGTCGCTCTGGACAGGGATGGGCCCAGGAGAGACTCTGGGATTGTACAGAGGCCGGCAGCGGTGGGGGTGGATCGGGGTGTGTGGGAGTGAGCAGCCCCACTTTCCGCCCACCCCAGCCTGCAGATCGAGGAGCTCACTCTGCCAAAGGTGTCGCTGAAGCTACTCCCAGGGTTTGGGGTGCAGCTGAACCTCTACACCAAGGTTGGGCTGCGTGGCTCAGGGTGAGTGTATGGGAGACCCGACCCTCTGTACCAGCAGGGACCCACCCTTCCAGGCCTTGATCCTGCACCCAAAGTCCCAGCTTCTTCCTTCCCTGCTGATGTCCCCTGGATCCTTCTCCATCATCCCCTCCTGGGGACCTCCAGGCCCAGACTTCTTGGCCTCCAGACCTCTGGTCCACTGCCTGGGCTCCCAGGGTGGGTGGGGAGAGGGCTCAGGGACAGGCAGACAGGAAGGGAGGCACGGTGTGAGAATACACCAGGCCATTCCACAACCACAACCGGGCCAGTGGGGCGAGTGGGTGTGGCCAAGAGGTGGCCCTGTGGGTGGGGCCTGGCAGTGCGGCCACGCCCCAATGCCGGGTGTCCCAGCCCCCTCGGGGGCCTCCTGCAGCTGGCAGCCGAAGTGAACGTGTCGTCGCGAGTGGCCTTGGGCATGAACTCCCGGGGAACGCCCACTCTGGTCCTCAAGAGCTGCAACACGCTGCTGGGCCACATCAGCCTGTTCTCGGGGTGAGTTGAGTCTGCAGCCTGGGCCGGCATCAGCTGGGTGGGGCCTGGTCCCCTGAGTCCAGTGCTCCGCGGGCTGCAATCGCAGCACAAACCCGAGGACCACACCGAGGCCATCTGGGACAGGGCCTTGGGCTCAGCCCGCATCGTGCGCTGCCTGATCCTGGGTGTCTTGCTCCTCTAAGGCCCTCTCTCAGATGGAGCTGACCTGGGTGATCAGGATCCCCAACTCCACCTGCTGCTCCTAGTACATCAGAGCCCTGTCGGGTGACCCCAGATTGGCCCTCTCCCCACCTGACCTCAGTGTCCCCTTTTTATATCAGGAGGGGCTGATCTGATGACCCAGAAAACACACTGTTTTTTCCTCTAGGGCCATTCAGGATGTAGTGGCCTTTACTACATTTGTGCTGAAAATGTTACCCAGAAAGGGTCACATAGCTCACCGCAGGAGGGAGGTGGGCTGGTCTCTGACGGGGCCCAAGGCTTCCCCCAGCTCTGTCCCGGCCTGCAGCTTGGGCAGGGCTGGGTCCCCAGACATCCAGCTCAGCTCTGGAGCAGAGTGACCCTGCGGGAACTCCCGTTCCCAGAGCGGCTTCCCAAAGGGGATTTGGGCTCCTTGAGTTTCGGTGGCTTGTCTAGTTCTGGTGCATGGGGGAGGTGACTCTGTACCCTATAGGTTCCAAACAAGCCTGAACCCATCTACCAGGACCCCCCCCCCGCACGCCACCTGCTCATTCATTCACTCAGCAAGTGTTCCCTGAACCCCACACTAAGCTGGGCACAGTCTAGAACCAGAGGCTGGAGGGAAGGGGACAGACCCTTGGCACAGCTTGCGTGCCAGATTCCTGTCCATTCCCACCCAGTCTGGGCACCGGCGGTTGTACAAAGTGGGCAGTGTCAGATGGGGAAATGAAAGCCCGCTGCTGGTGGTGGTGGTGGGCTCTTAGGTAAGCCCAACCAACCCAACCGAGAGAGGAGGCGGAACAAATGCAGAGCCCCCGGTGCCCACCCTGCCCTGCCTTCGGCTGTTCCTGTGGCAGCCACAGCCCCGTGTCTCATGCCCAGGCTGCTGCCCGCGCCACTTTTCACAGTGGTGGAACAGACGCTGTTTGAGTTGCTGCCCGGACTGGTGAGTGATGTCCTGGGTCTGGCTGGCTCCTCCCCCGATGGCCTCTGTCCTCAGTGCCCCTCTAGCTTCGGGACGAAGCTGGCACCAGGCAGGACTAGCTGCATGTCCTCCCCGGCCCAGGGCTGTCCCGTCCTGACAGCACGGCACCCCCAACTCTGATTTCCGGCCTGAGCTTCTCACTCCAGAAAGTGCCCTTTCCAAGTCTCAACCTCTTTTCACCTCCTGCTCTATTTTTGCCACTTAAATCTTTAATGATATTTTCTTCTAAATGAGCTTTAAATCGAAATTGGCCCCCTTGATTTAAGTGGAGCCCTGTGCCCCGCAATCAGGTGTAGAAAATCATGGCATCTGTGTCCTTGCCTGGTAGAGGTGTGGTCTGAACCAGCTGCCCCAGGGGGCCTGTCCGGGGCTGTCCTGGATCATCCGGGGTCATGGGGTGGGGACAAACTGCACGTGGGTCTGGCTGTGGCCCCGTTTCACTGAGGAAGGAAGGAGCCGCAAACTGGGGTCCTACAGACAGCAGCTGGCAGCAAGGCCTCCTGGAAGGTGGGTTTGAAGCCAGTCTGGAAAACAGCAGCACAGGGAGGCTTTTCGCCCAGCTCTGTCCCCTCGGCCCCATCTCGGGAGTTCCGATGTGGACTGAGGCTGCATGTGCATCACGGCCCCTAGCTGTGGTGTCTGGGACAGCTCCCGGAAGCTGGCTTCTGTGCCTCATAATGAGGCGTCCAGACAGGAGAGTTCATTGCCAACATTTAGAGGTTGGAGATTTCTCTGAATCTGATTTCCGGCTTTCTGAGCCGGCACCCTCTGCCCCAGGCCACCTGGGACCTCCTCCCTGCAGCTCGGTGCCCCACCCCATCCCACCCCAGCCCTCTGGTCTCCTCTCTTTTCTGTAACTTGTCCGACCCCAAAAGTTCAGATCTCAGGGCTAAGCAGCCCTCTCTGTCTGCCAACCACTGTGGCCAGTGGCCATTCTACTTGGTCCGGCGTAGACAGTTTCCCTGTGGCTGGCTGTGGGTCTCAGACTCTGTGTTCAGTCCAAACCTTCGTCTGCTCCCTGTAGTCACAGCACAGGGATGACAGAACCAGATAGTGCTTTGCACATGACAGTTTGGATCCCAGCCCAGCTCTTGGGGTGCAGGGGAGGAGCACCCCCTTGTGGGCTCTTGATTCTAGGCCTCTGGGTGACCATGTGAGGTGGCAGGAGGGACTTGCTATTTCTGAGGTAGCTTCAGCCATGCTGTCTCCTCAGGGAGGGCCTTGTCCCCACGCCCCACCTGGCTTCTAAAACATCCGTCCTTGTTTCCTCAAGAACCTTTGGGGATTCCTGTTGGAGCTCCCGTAACAGAAGGAAGTGGACTTTGGGGCTCACTCAGCCGCTCCATGTCCCCCACCTTGTGTCCTCCACCCGTCTCCAGCCTTCTCCTGCTTTGCCCTAGTCCTAGTGCCACAGAGCTCTCCCCTGTACCCAGCAGGGTTCACTCACAGGTTTCCCATAACATCTGTCTCCCCTGCACAGCTGTGCCCCGTGGTCGACAGTGTGCTGGGTGTGACGAATGAGCTCCTGGGGGCCACACTGTGTAAGTCGGGGCCCCAGCCTCCCCTTGGTACCTTCTCCCTGTACCCCAGTGGGTGGGTCCTGAGGAGTCTGGGAGCTGCACTGAGGCTATGGGGCGGCTCTGGGCTGAGGCCTCCACGTGGGGCTGCTGCAAGCTGGCATTTACCGAACGCTCGTGGTCAGAGCAAAGGGCAGATGCTGTTTCCCGGCCAGGTGAGAAGACAGAGGCCCAGAGAGCTTGGGTCAGCTCCCCACTCCCCAGCCCTGCACCAGGTTCCCTTAGATCACAAGACGACTTTGGCAGGGGCCTCAAAGCACAGCCAGGGGAAAGACAGAGCTGTGGGGGCCTGGTGTCCCCATCGGGGTGCTGGGTAAGAGAAGAGGGCCGCTATGGGGTGGCAGCACCAGCTCTGGAAACCAGGAACATTGCTTTGCAACTGTGTAACTGTGGAGACGCCCTCTGTCCGAGTCTCAGTTTCCTCCTCTGAGAAATGGGGCCACGGCAGCACCAAGTGAAGATGGAGCTGAGTGCTGGGCGTGCGGCAGACGCTCAGTAATGCAGGTAGGGGCTGCTGCTCTTGGGGACTGGCTCATGGAGTCTTTCTGCTGGCCCTTCCCCATGTAGCCCTCGTGCCCCTCAGAGGTCTGGGGGCTGTGGAGTTCACCCTGGCCACCCTGCCCCTCATCTCCAACCAGTACATAGAGCTGGACATCAATGTGAGTGCCCCCCACAGGATGCCCTCCCATAAAGAGGAAGGCAAAGATGGGGTTGTGCCAGTGAGTGAGCAGACAGAGACGTCCTGTGCCCTGTCTCCTGCCCCTGCAGCCCATCGTGAAGAATGTAGCTGGCGACATCATTGATTTCCCCAAGACCCACGTCCCGATCAAGGTACCCCCCAAGCAGGACCACACCTCCCAGGTGACCGTGCCACTGTATCTCTTCAGCGCTGTGTTTGGGGTCCTACAGACAAGCGGTGCCCTCGACATAGACATCACCTCTGAGCTGGTGAGTGGCAGCTGCCCCACGTTGCCTGGGCAGTGCCAGGCCAACCTGTCACACCATCGTCAGTCAGTCCTGTCCCTTGAGATGGGAGAGAGCCAGGCAAGTGCACAGTGCAGACACTGTGGCTGCCTGTCCCTGCCCTTTGGGAGAACAGCACTCACCCTGATGGCTCTGTACTTAGTTAACCTGAGGGAGGCCTGTATCCTTCTCAACTCGGTCATTCAGGAGGTGCTTCCACTGCCCTCCACAGGACTGGCAAGGAGGTGAGGCCAGCTTCCCATCCTTGTGCCACATCCCTTCCCATCTTTCTTGAGTCTGGGCTCATTTTTACACTAGCGTGTGAGGTTAACAGCTCCTCTACTTTCTCAAGAGCTAGCTGGGCAGGTTGAACACTCCTGTAATCACAGCCCTTGGAAGGCTGAGGCAGGAGGATTGAGAGTTCCAGCTCAGCTTGGGCAATTTAGCAATTTGACAAGACCCTCTCTGAAAATAAAATGCTACAAAGGTCTGGAGATGTAACTCAGAGCAAGGGCCCTGGGTTAAGTCTCTGGTAATATAGAAACGAAGAGAACAGACTTGAGGGGGATCTGTGAGTGCAGCATGGGGTGGATGGACATCTCTGCTGTGTGTGTGCTGAGGGGCTCCTGTCTGGTGTCCATGTCCCTGACTCTCTCCGTTTGCTCTTGAATTTAGGTTCCTAGCAACATTCCGCTGACAACCACAGGCCTGGCAGCCTTGGTCCCAGAGGTGAGCGGCCTTCTCATGGGCTTTGGCACAGAAGTTCTCTCCCCGTGAGCCTGGACGGACTCTGGCATCTTTCTCAATTCAGCTCTCCAGGCAACTGCAACTGATGTTGAGTCCAGCTTCACCTGGAGTGGGTGAAGACTCCAGGAGTGTGAAAGAAAAATATGTGTCCTTTCCTGACAATGAGTTTTCTCAGAAAGGAGAATGTAGGGAATAGAGGACGTAACTAGAACCTCTGCAGTTAAGTCCTAGTCTCCTGCGAGCCTGACAGTACAAGGCAAATGAATTAATAAATAGACAGAAGTGGGACCCAGAGAAGAAGCTGAGCCTATGCTGCTCTGGGCAGCAAAGAGGAAAGACCCTGACTTGCCATATCTTTATTCAGCACATCAGAAGTAATAAATGTAGCAGGTGACTCAGGGAAGATGTCCACAATAGTCCTAGAACAGTGAGAAGTACAGATGAAGGTCCCAGGGTGTCTTCCGCTGTGTAGTTCTGCCCTTGAGCATCACAGCATCGGGACCACCAGGGTCTTTGTATCGACTGGAGTCAAAGACAGAGTTATGTCCAGACGTGTCACAGCGGATCTGTAGGCAGGAAAACTAGGCTAATTGTAGTTTTAATTGTGAGATGATTTCCCCAAATTATGCAGGTAGGGGGCCAGAGTTTCCCCGGAAGCCATCACCCTGTGGCCGTCGGCGATGGGCTTCTCCAGCAGCTTTACTTCACCGTGCTCTTGGCTCCTCCCATCCTGAGAGCCGATTGGGCCCTGGTCAAGGAGAGGGGAGGAAAGGGTGGAGTCGGGAGAATGGACGAGTGGCCATTCATGTGAGGTCCTCCCACTTTCTCATTCACTCAACTGATGCTGGGCCGGCCACTCCCCAGCCATGAGAATCTGAATTTATACGGAAGTGGAAATGACTCTCACAGCAGGTTCTGCAGAGCCTCACTCACTGAGCCGGGCAGGCGGCAGCTGGGTTCTGGGATGCAGAGCACAAGCTCCGCGAGTCTTTGAGGTGGTTGATTCGGAGCCATCTGGAGGAGCAAGGTTGGGGCTTCCACTTCTGAGCTCTTGGCTAAAAGGCAAAAGAGTCTCAGGAAAGCAGGATTGGAGCCTGACATTCGGAAGCACTTCCTGAGGGCAGCCATGAGGTGTGGAGAGGGGCTCAGGCAGGCGGAAGTGGCTGGGGCAGCAGCTGCCACTGAGGATCCAGAAGGTGCAGACCTAGAAAGTGAGGGCAAAAGCCCTGAGCTCAGGGGCTGCTGTCCTGGAGGTGTCAGCCACCACACAAATAAATGAGCAGACACCGAGCACATCGGTGCTGGAGGGGGAGGCACAGGGGGGGCGGGGCGTGTGGAGTGCTTCGCCAGGCCTTGACCAGCAGAAGCTGAGAGTGAGGGAGGGAAAGGGCAGGGAGACCTGCAGGTGCGAGGGCTGGAGGCGGGTAGAGCTAGGCTGACTGGTAGGGAGAGGGACTGTGAGGTGGAGAGGAAGAAGGGGATGCACCATGGGGCCTGTGCACTTGGGGAGAATGTTGCCTCTGTGTGAGATGGGAAATCTGACTTGGTGGAGACCAGGCCTGAGGCAAGCTGTAACTTCAGTGCTTGGCGCAGTGCCTGGTACCCACTAGATACTTGAGAAGTGTTTGTTGACTGACTGACTAACCAACTGTAATACTGGGGCAGTGAGTCAGCCCTCAAATGTCCTGCTCTGCTCCTCCCTCCAGGCCCTGGGGAAGTTGCCGCCGGAACAGCAACTCCTGCTCTCACTGAGAGTGCAGGAAGCACCCACTGTCAGGCTGCAGAAAAAGAAGGCCACAGTCTCCATCACGGCCATCATCCATGTACTGTCTTCTGTCCCTCATGGGACCCCTGAACCCCTCTTTCAGCTGGATGAGGTGAGTGGCCCGGTCCCTGTCCTGCCTTCCAGTCCCACAGCCCTGTCCCTGCGGCCACCCCCGGAAGCTCTGACCTGCCCCCCCAGCTCAGCCTCATGCTCCGCCCAGTGCACCCCTGAGACACAGTGGGGCCTCACGGAGCCGATGGAGGGCACACTGCTGGCTGAGGCAGACGTCCTCACGCCCCGGAACCCAGGGTGGCTTCTGCTCACACTTCCCACACAGGTGCTGACTCTGAGCGCCAAGCTGGCTCCCTCGGCTGCCAAGCTGCACCTCTCCCTGTCCCTGGAACGGTAAGCTGGGCTTCTGGGAACAGGTTCTTGTTCCTGTCTCCAGGAGCAGAAGCAGGGTCGGCCTAGACAGGAGCCATCCGTGCTGATGAGCACCCACCCCGCATCTTCCCGATGGTCAGGCCCCGCCAGGGAGCACAGTGCTGGTCTCTGGGCCTCCCCCACTGCCCGGCCCGGTCCTGCCCCAGCCAGGCACTCGCACGGCCCAGCTGGCGTGTTGGCACATGCTTTGTCCCTCACATGCATTTGTGATTTCTCCAGTGTTCCTGCCCCTGTGGTAACCAGACCACCCGACAATCACACTAGCAAGAGGACACTGCCAATGGCACCCCTTCCTCACACACACACATCCACACACACAGCACTTTACAGTTTGCAAAGTGTGGTGTGACCCAGGCTCACGTGAGGAGCAGGTCTGTGGTCTGGTCCAGGGCCCCTCTTCAGGCCCAGGCCCCTGCCCCAGTGGCTCCTGCCTCCCCCAGTCCCACTTGAAGGGGCTTTCCCAGGGGGTTCTGACAGTGCCTGTCCCAGGCCATAGGCACCTGGTGCCCACGTGACCCCCTTTCAGCGCCCGCACAGGGTGGTCTGTTGGCACTAGACAGCCTTGGCCAGGCCTCTCTGGCCCGGCTCACTGCTCCTCCGCTGGTGGCAGCTCATGCCCTCCTGGTGCGTGAGGGCCCGAGGATGTGAATCCAGGCTCTGGTCCCAAACCGGCCTGTGGGCCAGCCCGCCGTGAGCCCTCACTGGGTTACTGTCTTAAGTGAGTGCCTGCTGTATGCAGGGCGTCCTATGCCAGGTTCTCAATCTAGGGACAGAGGGTCAAACAGCTGGGCTCTAATAAAGGCTCCACAGCGCAGAGGAAGAGGTGGTCATGAGTCTCAGAAGGACAGAGCCCTCCTGGTTGACTTTACATGTAGGGAAACTGAGTCCTAAATCCAGCTGAGAGGCAGACGTGAGGCAGCGTCCCCAAGGTCCCCCATCTTGCAGAGCCATGGCTGGGGTGGGCAGGACAACTGTCAGCAGGGGGCATAGTGGACTTAGGTTCTTCACTTTCTCTTCTCTCTGCCAGGCTCAGTGGCAAGCTGGTCTCCTCTGCCCACACCTTTGATGTAAGTTCCTGAGTGGGGGAGAAGCTCGGTGCGTGGGAGGGTCTTCAGGTGGGGCAGGAAAGGAGTGGGATGAGCTGGCCTTGGTCTGGGCTCTGCCTCAGTGAGCCATGCTAGCGAGGTGTGTGCATGCGTGTGCGTGCATATCTGTGTAACAGCCAGCATCTCAGGAAAGTGAAAATCATCATCTTCCAACATCTTGGATCCTCCCAAAGTTGTGATGTCTGGAGTCCCACAGAGTTCTGGAACTTCACTCAAGAAATAAAGTTCCTTACCTCAGAAAGTTCTCACACTTCAGAGCCTCAGAACCCGAGGCTTATGCTTCACAGAGTCTGAGGTTTTAGAGTCTCTCAGTGGGGCTCAGATCCTAGACCACTGATGGTAAACCTATGGCATGCGTGTTATTGTGTTTTTCTTTTAAAACAAAAACTGTTAACGTAGAGTTGTATTTTCTAAACTGTGTATTCAGGTTCAATTCCAGTGTTGGCACTTTGTAACAAACGAGTGAGTTTTGGGTTGTAGTTTAGCTCTTGGCTTCTAAAACATGGGCCATCACTGTTCTAGAACATTCCAAGGGGCCTTATGCTGACAGAGATCGAAGGTCAGACTGGAGTGTTCCCCTGGAGCTGGGTACACTTGCTCTCTCATTTCTCAGGTGCTGCTCTGCTCCCCTTGCCCCACAGACTGTAAGGGGTGTGCCTCTTCTGAACTCCTGGGCTGAGTGTGAAGGCACCCTAGTCAGAGTGCCCTTGAGGGTCTCTGGTGGGCAGCCCATCCTCGCGGGCCCCGTGGCTGCCAGGAACTGGGTCCTCCGGTTAGGGGAGACCCACTTGGGCCTCTGTACTCCTTCTCTGGGAAGAGGGGTGCTGTCCCTGGGGGTCAGGCCTCCCTCCCACCTTGGGCTTTGTTACAGGCATCCCATTTGGAAAAATGGCTCAGCGATGTGCTCCGGGCTGTATATGTGAAGAAGCTCAATGGTACGGTGGCCTCTGCTCTCTTCTCAGACAGAGGTGGTGTCTAAACTCAGGGTTGTGTAGCCTCTTGTCTCTCTCCAGTGGTCTGATAGGGACACTGAGGCCTGAGAGGGATTGAGAACATTCTAAGGGTCCCCTTTGTGAGCTGCAAGCACTAATGCACCAATGTTTCCATCCAAACAACTTTGATCAGCACCTACATCATGTCGGGGTTTAAGGCCCAAGAGTGGATGTTACCTCGAGTGCTCACATTCCGGGGGGAAATGTTCTATGAACAAATGGTTAGGGTATAGATGGCCCAGAGTATGCAAGGGACTGATGGGGCTCTAGGGGGCTTTTTGAGGGGAGCCATTAGCGCAGTCTAGGAAAGGGCTTCTTTGTTTGGGTGTAATAAGATGAATAGTAAACTTTCCAATAGGGAGCCGCGTCTCCAAGGTGAGAAATGGCTGGCTCAAATAAAGCAGGGGAGTAGGGTCAGCAGGGCTTGAGGATCGCTAGAGTCTGATGCCCCCAGCTCTCACATAGCGTTGTTTGCTCATCTCTTGTCATAGTGGACCTGGAGGATGGACTTCCCTTGCCTAAGATTCTCAATGTCAATTTTTCCAGTTCAAAATTGGACATCATCCAGGTGAGAGTCCCATGTTGCTGTGGCCTAGATGGGTTTCAGGCTTGCACCTAGAGATGAGTAGATACACTGCCTCATCCTCTGGTCCATCCCTGTACCATTTTCTAAAAGAGTTACAAATGCCTCAACCTGGGAATGGCAACTATGTGGCAAGCATGCTCTTACTCCTCCTGCCTTGTGCCTGGTAGGCACTGTTAGTGGATCACAGAATCCTCGCTGGTTGAATTCAGACACATCTGGCCTATAGAATGGACCCTCACATTGATCAGAGTCTCGTCTTCTCCAGCCCACAGGTAGCAAACACCTGTATTGTGGTGGACGATGCTAAGAGATCATGACACTTTTTCTTGCTACCAACAATCTTGTTCAAACCAGCCAAACTGAGTTTTGGAGCAGTTCTGGGAAGTGGGTAGAGAAGGAAGCTCTGTATCTATTGCTCAGATGAAGATCAAGGCTAAGGAGGCCAAATCCCTAGCCCAAGATCACATAGTGCCTTATTGGCAGAAATGGCACTTGAACTTGACTCTTGTCAGTGTCTACTCCCACACTGGACGTCCCTCACTTGTCATGCGCCCATTTGTGCACGCATTCATTCTCTGAGCTCCTGCTGTGTTCCAGGTGGAGCACTCACACAGGGTGAAGTGGTGGATGGTGCAAGTGGCTCCAGTGTGGGTTGTGGCTGGTTTGGGGCCCCAGCTCACAAAAGCTAACTGAGGACTATTGCTCCTTGCAGAACGCTGTTATGCTCACCGTGGCATCCTGAGGCTCCCATGGCCGCCGTCACTCTCTGTCGACTAGCAGAGTCCTGGCTATCTGCCCCCTCTGCCTTTGGCATCCTTCCCAGGTTCCAACCTGTGTTGGTGACAGTATAAGTCCCCCCACCCATCAGGCCCACCTGCCCAGTGCCCTGCAGCTCTGCCCCCTTCTGCGTGGGGATTGTGGACCCATCATGGGCCTGCTCACAGCACTCTGTGGACGTCCCAGGCCTCAATAAACTACTCCTCGGTCTCAGGACCTGCTGACTGGTTTGTTCCTGAGTCACACAAGGGCCACCTGAGCCTCCGTCTCTTATATCCTCCCTCGCTCCACGCAGGAGCTCTCAGGAGGTGAGGAGATCTGGGCTTAGTCATTGCAGCTTTGAGTCCCAGACTGCCCTGGGTGGCCTGGCTTGGCCTCCCTCAACCTCTGTCCTCCCCTCTGTCCTCCCCTCTGCTGTTCTGCTCCCTCCTTCCCTTCCTCTCCCTCTTTCTCTCAATACCTGTCTTTCCTTCTGTGCCTCCATCCGCCTCTGACTCTGGGACACTTCTCTGAAGGGACATCTGAACTGAATTTTGAAGGGTGAGCAGGCAGAAATGAGCCAGCACCACAGGAAGCAAGGCTGGGCAAGGCTGCCGAGCCCTGGCCACCCTGAGAGGATTAGCACAGCCTGGCGCCGAGGAGATCACCTGGGCTTATCATCCAAAGGCCCTTTTGTCTGGAGCTGGAGAGACAGAGAGGGGATGGCAGGAAGGACAACCCAAGCAGATTTCCCAGAAGGTGACTTATACTGAGGGTGACAGAGCCATGCAAGGGTCAGGGTGTCTATCGGGTCACACAGGGGCTACTGAGAACAGGAAACACCTAGGACCACCACAGACCCCTCTGCTCAGCCCTGTCCCCCTTGAGCACTGTCAGCTCAAAAACTGCAAGGAGCTGTCATAGGGCCCCGTGGGGTCCCCTTCTTGCGTTGTGTCAACCCACCTCGAGATTCAGCCTGCAGATGGGTGGCAGGGCAGCAGGGCCCAGATCCTGACTTTGTCACTACCCAGCCCCTCGCCCTTGTGGATGATAAATCTGTGGCCAAGCAAACGCAGCAGAATGCAAATGGTTGATGAAGATGACAAGTATAAAGGTGTCCACTCTACAAGTCTCTCGGCTTTGATGCATGTGTGAGAATTTCACAATGGGCAGGTCTTCAAAACCACAGCTGTGCACTGGCCTCAGGTTAGAGGTATGGGATCCACCTTTGTCCCCATCCATCCGTCTCAAATCATCCTGTGAGGCAAGTATTTCCTCCATGCCACATGTGGAAATCATGTGAGGCTCAGGGAAAGGAAGTGGCTGGCCCGCGGTCACACGGGACTTGAACCTGGGTCCTCTGATTCTAGGCCTGGTCCCCAGCAGCTGCAGTCTGGGCTTAGGCCCTCTAGCATGGGCAGGGACTGCTTTGGGGCTAAACCCATGTGCATGGGTTGGCAGGGGTCTCCAGGAACGTGTGCAGACCAGGGACTGATAAGCTCAGCTCGTGTGACACCAGCCGGGTTGAGCACACCTCTTGGAATTAGCTGCAAACCACAAACTCCTGTGGTTTTGGAGTTCTATGCTCAGTTTGCAGAGAAAATCTGAATTCCGGCTTCTGCTAATTCTGATCTCTCATAATTACGTGGCGTTTCTGTCTCGGGGTCCGGGCTCAGACTGGAGCTGCTATATAAGGCTGACTGTGACCAGACTTAGCCCAAAGCAGAGGGCCTGGTGAGCCGGACCTCTCAGGACTAAGCCACTGGGACCTGCTGGGGGTAAGGAAGAGCCCTCCCCTCTGTGTCCGGGCAGCAAGAGAGACTGAGGCCTGGGAGGTGCTGGGGAGAGTGCCCGACTGGAGAGCCGCCAGGGCAAGTCCCCTGAGCTCAAGTGTCTCGCACGTCACACGGGCCTGGCCAGCATGACCTCAAGGGGTCCACAGAAAGGCCGAGTCATGCTGGTTACATGTGCCAGCAGGGCTGCCCATGTTTTCCCAGTGATCCTGACCGCGTCAGTCTTTGCGGCCTTCCTGACATGCCTCGGCTGCTTGCTGATGCTGGAATCCCGACCGGGTCCCCGCTTTCCAACCGAAGGAGCCGATTCATGTTCAAACAGAGTTCTGTGGGCAGTGCGGTTGGCATGAGATGAGGAAGCCAGAAAATAATTCTTGGACATAATTAGTCCTTCATATTCTAATATCAATGAGTCCCTTAAACCCTCTGCCAGGAGCAGATGGAGTCAGGCAGTTTGGAGGCTTTGTGAAATTCAAGAGAAGTTGGAATAAGATGGACAGAAGTGAAGCCAACAGGTCCCGTCTTTGAGTAGAACCCAGTCGGCTCTGATCCAGGGCTCCCGATCTGAACCTCAGGGTACAGCACCGTGCGGTGGGAGGGGTTTGCGGGCTGGCGGCTGCTGAGGGTTCGGATGAGCGGATGGACACACGGAGGACACTGGATGGATGTGTGATGCCTGGATGGCTTCTAGGGTAGCAGTTGGATGGTAGGCGAGAGGGTAAACAAGTAAAAGGAGCAGATGAGGGTAGATAAGGGTGGATGGCGAAAGGGTGGGAGATCTCCCCGAGCCTGCTTGCTGTCCGTTTGCGTTTTGTCAGAATTCCTGTTTCCCCTCTGCTGGTGGCCCATTTTATAAACTGCATCTCAGGAGATACTCAGGCACACATACTGGGGGACAGCTTGTCAGTGGAGGTGGATTGTGGTCAACTGATTCATATCAGTTTGGAAAATTCGAAAGGTGATTTCAGAACCACGGCCTCCCAACCCCAACTGGGCAGGACTGGGTTCAGCCCAGGGCCATGAGCACGTGGACAGTTGCTTCACCACTAAACTACATCCCTAGACCTTTTCCAGATTTTACTTTGAAACAGGGTCTGGTGATGTAGGTTGAGCTGACCTCAGACATGCAGTCTCCTGCCTCGGCCTCCTGAGTAGTTGGATTATAGCCGGCTCTGTGCCTGGCTCTCCCCAGGTTCTGATACGATTCTAGGAGGATCCCTAGTTCTGCCTTCTCCTCAGCAGGGAGGTGGCACTAGCATGTGGACGGCGTGGCGTGTGGCTGCTCTGTGCATTGTGGCTGTGTGTGGTCAAACCCGGAACACAGATACGGTCCTCAGGGTTACCAAGAATGTGCTGAGCAATGGTGAGTCCAGCCCGGAGGGGCTAGGGTGGCACAGGGCGGGCGGGTTGGGCCAGCCAACTCTCCTGCCCAGGCAAACCACTGGCAAAGTCCACCGTAAGTGGCAGGGTGACTTCTCTTTGGCTCTTAATTTTTCCTTCTGAGGGGAAGGGCTACCATTTTCTGAGTGCCTACTATGTGCAAGACCCCATGCTGGGGACTTTATTCTCATTTTCTTGAGGAAGTAGAGAGCAGTAACCAGGAATTTGGGCCCTAGAACCGGCCTTTCTGATTTAAATCCTGCTTCTGACTTTAAATTCTTGACCTGAGTTTTCCAAATCTCAGTTACCTC
Organism: Petromus typicus; assembly: GCA_004026965.1. NCBI lineage: Eukaryota > Metazoa > Chordata > Mammalia > Rodentia > Petromuridae > Petromus > Petromus typicus. The sequence goes on along the minus strand of PVIR01010443.1, from coordinate 594 downwards.
ATCTGAAAAATGGGTGTAATTATCCCTGTTTCTGAGGACTGAGATGAAGACTAAGCACAATTCCTGAGGCCTAGAAGGCCTTCACAAGCAGGAGCTATACTTTTTGCCTTCAGTTATTGCATTGTCACCTAGAAATTAGAGACCCATTCCATGCCCCAGTCCCTGCCCAGCCTGTCCTGAGAGTATAAACTCCCTCATTTCCGATCTGAGTAGGCTTCAGTGTTTTGTCTAGTTGTCCAGTAAATAGGGACAATTATTCTGGCCCTGTCTATTTCCCAGGAATAGATAATACATGACTCAAAAATATATTGTTTTTTTAAGCTGCAAAGTATAGGGAACTTGGGATGGGGCAGAGACAAAGGAAACCTAACTAGACATGGCTGGGTGGTCGGAATCCAAGTGAGGTCAGGCAAAGCCCCTTAGAGGGTGATCTGGCCTTGAGGGCTCCCTGCCCTCCTCTGGCTGGTGGGAGAGGAGAGGTCCAGGGAGCTGGCTCTGGTGCCCTGAGGTGGGCTGGGCGGGGCAGGGAGGACCCGACTGACCTCTGTGCCTCTCCACAGCCATCTCGGGCACGCTGCAGCAGAGCGATGCCCT
>PVIR01010442.1:0-49870 GCA_004026965.1 Petromus typicus | reverse complement strand
GCTGGAACCACTGAGCTAACTCCCCTGCCCCGCATTAGACTTTGAAATAGAGATTGTCTCATCAATTTTGAAGATTTTTTGGAACTGTGGAGCCCAGGAGGGAAACTACTGACTTACACATGCACAACATTGTTCTGGCATTTATGTTTGCAGGGTCAGGGTTGGAAACGGGGCTTGCATCTGCTAGGCAAGACTCCACCGTGGAATTACACACCCAGCCTGATGTTCTTTTTGGTGTCATACCAAGAGTTTTTCATACCAAGGGCTTTCCTGAATGCATGTGTGCTTGGGGCCGATGCAGGCTGAACCCACTTTTGCTTCTTTGAGCCTATAGGGGACAGATGGTGGATATTGTCATCTGACATTTGAAAGGTAAGTGAGTCTTGTGGTGCCTGTGGTACAAGGGCACCAGATGGCAGAATAAGACAGGCAGGGCCACAGGACACTGTTCTTTGCTTTAGACACCTGGCCAAAGATGACCCCTTCTGCACACTGAGAAGATAGCCAGCAGATGCTTGTTATCATACATACCATCTGTATGCTGAGGTTCAAGGGTACAGGAATGAACAAGGATAAGGACTTTTTTTTGAGATAGGGTCTTGCTTTGTAGTTGAGACTAGTCCTGAACTTAGCCTTGAACTCAGCAATCCTCCTGATCTGCCTCCTGAGAGCTGGGATTATAGGTGTGAGCCACCACATCCAGCATTTTGATATGTGGTTACCAGGGATCGAACTCAGGACCTTGTGACTGCTAGGCAGGTGCCAGAACCACTGAGCTAAATCTCCAGCCCTGAGAGGCCATTCTTAATGTGTCTCCATGCTCACTGAGACACAGCCCTGGGGTGCAGCTCAGTGACACAGTACTTTTGTAGCATATGCAAAACCCTGGTTCTTCCCTATTACTGAATGAAAAAAGTATAGTCTGGCAATGATCTCCAAGGCCCTTTTTAAGCTCTGATGATGTAGGCAGGGCTGTGACAGAGAGAAAGCTGGTCAGAGGAAGCAGGTGACAGTCACAGGACAGGTTAGTAGTGCTGCACAGACGCAGCAGCTGGGCCCCCAGCCTTCCCGGCCACAGGCAGTTGGGCCGGCTTCCCTCCCCTGAACCTGCACAGTGCCTCTGCTGAGATTTTCTCTCCAATGTCTCCCCCAGGATCAGGCAGCTAAGGACAAGGCCCTGCAGAGCATGGCTGCCCTGTCGTCGGCCCAGATCATCTCAGCCACCACCTTTCACAGTAAAGTGGCGCTTGCCCGGGGCCCAGGCTACCCAGCAGTCTCAGGGGTAAGTGATGTACCCTGGACAGCTGCAGGCCAGGCCAGGCCTCCCAGAAGAGAGAAGAGGACAGCCCCGTTGGTTCATAGGTTTCTTACCAAAGCCAGCAATATGCCAGGGGAGGGTGGGTACGAGGACTAGTGCTGTCCTGAGTCACATCTTAGGTGACAGAATGGTGCTGGGGCCCTTGGAAGAAGCACAGCAGGCCTTTAGTCAAGACAGAAGAGCTAGCCATTAGCTGACAGCAACGCTGGTCCATTTCGCAGAGAAGGAAGATGAGGTCCAGGGAGTAAAGCTGAAGTGAGACCTTGGCATAGCACCAGCTTTCCCTGTGGAGCCACCATCCCTCTGCTCAGGGCTTGGCATCACATTGCCCAGCCCCCTGGCTCTGGCCAGGTTGAGTCCACTTTGGCAGCATTCCAGAAGTTCTTTCCTCTTCTGTAGGGACTACAAGGGCCTTTAAGGTGCAACCACAGCACTGCCCTGGGCACGTGGGGAAGGGACAGGCCCTGTGTTCTATGGGCCTCTTATCTGTCACATCTCAAAGATTGCTTCGGCGAGCACAGTACAGCAGGATGTTAAGGAGATGCAACAAAAAGTGATCACGTGAACAAGTCAGTTTGGGACATGTAGGTTTCATTTTGATGCTGGGGATGAAACCCAGGGTCTCGTGCGTGCTGCACATGCGTTGCCACTGAGCTGCACTCTGCACCCCGAGATTCTTGACCTGAGGCCCTTGATGGTGCACCTTTTAGAATGCATGCCCAAGCTGGAATGCAGAACCCGCTTATCACGAAATGCTAGCACTGCAATTGATTCTGAGTACTGAGGCTTTACTTTAGAGAAGACAGCTGTTACTCATGCTAGCTGCCGGAGTGACTCGACTTGTGTGCCGCCAGAAGGGCTCTGTGTGTCCGCTGCAGCATGCCTGCCGTAGGTTCACCACCTTTAGCATTTCAGGAACTCACATGCTGAAGTGCTCTTCAAATTCCCAGCCTGCACGTTTTGTCTGTGGGCACAGGGCGCTGCCAGAGTCCAACACAACATGAAGCACACTCTTAGTGTTCACGATCTAAACAAGGGTATCAGCCTTCCTCTGCCTACTGTGGAGGTCACACACAGACTGTCTTTATCCAAGGGCCTGCCCTGTCTCCCTCACTGGGGGCCCTTGTCCACACAGCCATGCTGACCACACTTTTTGCCTTCTCAGTTTTGGCAGGGAGCTTTACCTGGCCAAGCCGGAACATCCCGTGAGTGAGTATGGCCTGGTGTCTGCCACTAGTTGCTCTCTGAACTGAAGTCAAGCCAGAAACTCAGGAACCGAGCCTGGCCAGAGGGTTGGGGTGGGGGGCAGCGCAATCTGTGTGCAGTGCCTGCAGCCTGGGGGGCTATTTGCCAGATCTCCTATTTGTTGAGGGTGGGGCTAGGGCTGAGTTTGGGACTCCAGGAGAAGGAGGCTGAGAATCAGACCTCAGGCTGGCTGGGAGGGAGAGGAGGGATGATTCCCCAGCATATGTGCTGCTCCTGTGGATTAGCCTTGGAAGCTGTAGGAGGCTGTGGGGAGGGTGGGAGGCTGAAGCCACTGAGACCACTGATGGTCAGATAGGGCTGCCTCCCAGAGGATGTGGCTTTGTTCCAGGCAGCTGACGCCTCTCTCTCCTCTTCCTGTAGTGTGAAGCCTTTCTCTCAACAAACCTACACTGTTCAGGCTCCACTGCCACTGCCAGGTGGGTTGGCACAGAGTGGCTTCCTTGTATCTTGTGCTCTGCAGCTCCTACCCTGGGTCCCAGCCCCGCAGCTATATCACTGCACTTCTGTCCTGGATGCTGTCCTGCTACAGGCCTAGGCCACGTGTTCCAGGCTCCTGCCTGTAGCCTTTCCTTGCCCCTCACTTTTGTGCCAACCCCACTGTCCACCTCATTGGCTTTGACTGCTGTCTTCTTCAGCTTGCTGAAGTGTTCAAGGTAGTGTTGTGCTGGGGGAAGCTGCCCTCACAGGCAGTGTGTGGCCCTCAGGTGTCCCTCTTGGCAGAGTTCCATAGTCCACACCTTCTCATGGCATGGCCAAGGGGCCTTGCTCCAGCCTGGCCTTTTTTGGCCTAGAGGACCTAAGGGAAATGGCCTGGAAGGTGCCAGGGCAGGGCAGCTGGTCAGCTGTGCCCAGGGTTCCATGCATCCTTGCTAGCAGGTGTTCTTGGCCCCAGGCCATGATCCTGGCCCCAGTTTGGAGTCTGCCTCGCTGCCAACAGTCTGGCACTGGCCCCTGGGCTTTCTGCCACCCTGGGTACTTGAGTGCCACTCTCCCTTGTTCCTACATGGAACATCACCGAACAAGTCCAGTCCCCTGCGGTCTGCTCCCAAGAATGCAGCCTCCACTCGGCCCTTGCCTGGGCATTATGGTGGCCTCTTACCTGGCTCCCCATCACACCTACCATCCCGGTGCATGGGGGTGCTTGTCTGCTGCAGTGTTTCTGGGCTTAACGCTTCTGTGGCTTCAGGAGGCAATGTGAGTCTGCATAGCCTTCCGGGGTCTCTGGCCACCTGTTGCTGCTTGGCTCCCTCCTTTCTGGTCCCCTGCTCCCCACCAGGCTAGTACCTGCCCTGCCCCTCCCTTTCTCCACGCTCGGTTGCTCACTCTGTGTATATGGTGTGACCTTTGTTGTGTCCTGTCTCTGCACGTGTCACACACAGGTGTGATATAGGACCCCAGGGAATGGTGCTCAGAGAATGAGTGAGCAAGTGGTTCGGAAGACACATTAAGCACTGGCAGTGTCCTGCATGGCTTTACCCACCCAATGGTCCCTTCTAGGCTCCTCTCCACGTGCCCTGAGCTGTCTGCCTCTGACCACACTTCCCCATGGAAATACTCAGTTGTCTAGAGTTCTGTCCATCAGCACTGTTACCAAATGCTGACGTTTCTCCCTGTGTGTCTCCCATGTCTCCTCTCTGTGGTCTTGCATCACTTCCCACTGGGAACACTGTCACACCTATGTGTGGCGTCTCACTTCCTGCCATGGCCCAGATTCACCCTCTTTCTGTGTCTCGTACTTCATGGGTTTCTAGACTCACCATGCTGGCTCCAAGTCTGGCACACTGTCTTCTGACTTGGTTCTCTCCAGTCTAATCTAAGGCATTCATGTGAACCTCATCCCTTCTTTATTGCGTGGCCTGCCCCAGGGAACCTTTTCCAACACCCCATTGGTTCCCATTGGAGTCCCATTCATTTGCCAGCAAGCCTTTGTGGGTCTGTTCTGGACCAGGTTCTGCTCTATGTGCGGGAGAAGCAGCTCTGGCTGGTTGCAGCTCTGGCAGCCTCTAGAACTCAGTCCTCCTGGAGCTGGGTTCTGCTTGAGCTGCCTGGACACTTGTTGTGTCTGCCTCCTGCCTCCATGGCAGGTGCCGGCAAGCCTGGGACCTCACAGAGGGTGTGGGCCAGGAGGGCACCTGGGCTACTTCCATGTGCCTCTCCCCCTGCACAGGGTTTGAGTGTCCTGTGGGACCTGCCCCATCACCCTCAGCACCCCCGGCACCCCCATGGCAGGGCCGCAGTGTGGCCAGCTCCAAGCTGTGGATGTTGGAGTTCTCTGCCTTCTTGGAGCAGCAGCAAGACCCAGACACAGTAAGTTGGGAGCACCTTCTCGTCCGGCTCACTCCCACCGGCTCTTGGCGTTCACTTGTGCCCATCTGCCATACTTCTTAGGGCTTGGCTCAGGCTCCCTGGCTGGCCCTCCCCCTTTCTTTTCCCACCTCACTCCAGCTTCTCCTTTCCCTGTTCCCTGTCACACTCCCTCCCAGCTCCCCTGGCTCCTCCTCCCCCTGCCCCTTCTTTTCCCTCTTAGTCCAGGATTGCTCTCATCCTATACTACCCAGGCCCTTCCCTTTACTCTCTGGCTCTGAGGTACTGGCAGGAAGCTGAGGAGACTGCTATGTCTGGTCACATTCACTGGATTGCCATCACCGGGCTGTCCTTGCAGAGACCAGAGGCTGACTTCAGGACTAACTTCAACAGTCTCAAACTTATTTTAGCTGAGGCACCCGTTAATCAACCACACTCTTGCTCAGAAGCCCAGCATGAAACAAAAGAATTGGATCTGTACTAACCCCTAGATCCCTCGGGGAAACTGAGGTCCAAGGGGTTAAATGACTTGTCAAAGTCAGAGCGGTGAGCTTCAGGGCTGGGCAGGGAAGCTCTGCCCCTTCTGTCTGCCCTACTTTCCTGTGTGTCTCAGATCACAATTCCCTCCACAGTACAACAAACACCTGTTTGTGCACATCGGCCAGTCGAGTCCAAGTTACAGTGATCCCTACCTCGAAGCCATAGACATCCGCCAGATCTATGACAAATTCCCAGAAAAGAAGGGTGGTCTCAAGGAGCTCTTTGAACGAGGACCCTCCAACGCCTTTTTTCTTGTGAAGTTTTGGGTAAGCCTTGGGAATAAACCTTTCTTTCCACCCCCAGGGCATTTGTGGTTGTAGTGTGGTGGGAGGAGTCAGTATCGTGCCCTGCCTACAGGGAGGAACCAGCATCTCTGCAGCTGCCTTCAGAGAGGGGTGTGGGGAGCAGGGCCCGAATGCCCAAGAATGGGGTGCAGGCATTGGACATGGTCCTTGTGCATTGGAGGAAAGCACTCTGTCCCGGAGCCACACTCCCAGGACAGCAGGCCCTTTTCTGATGGCGATAGTGGCAGCCAGGCAGAAAGTAGGCTGTGAAGAGGGGTTATAGTGCTGGCGAAAGACTGGGAAATGAAGGGGGAGGAGGAGAGCCAGCCTTGAGCATCTGAGTAGCTATCTGTGAAGGGCCACTTGGTCCCAGTCCCAGGGTCTGCAGAGGGCCGGCTGGTGCTCCATGCCTGTCTTCAGGCATGCTGAGGTGGACAGAGCTGGGAGAAGGGGTATAACGGTAGGGTTGGTCAACCAGCCTCCGCAGCTCCAGGCCTGCCCATCCCCAAAGAAGAGCCCATCCCCCACTTTAGACAGCCCGGCCCCAGACTTGCCCACCAATAACTCTTGCACTGGGGGAAACTGTGATCCCTGGACGTGCGATGGTAGAAGGGATGTGGGGCAAAGTCAGACAGACCCTATAGATCAACCTGTACAGAGGAAGGGCCAGAAGGTCTTGGCCTCCGCCTCGTTCAGGCTTGGCTACTTGCTACACTCCTCTTAGTTCTGTTAGCACCGGGAGCCCACCCGCTGCCCTTAGTATCTCCTGCTCGGAGCTTCTCTCTGTTATTGGCTCCGAGGCCACTTTGATAATATGCAAGCTTCCAGGTCCATATGTCATGTTCACACACGGAGGAGGTTTTCTAGTCACTTGGGGTAGGCTGCAAGCCCTGGTGAGGAACCGCAGCCCAGCGCGCCGCACTGTTCTGCCTGGGCTGCCAGTCAGACAGAATGCGGTGGAGACCCAGGGCATGGTCCATGAGATGCTTCATGTTTGCACTTGACTGAGAACAAAATGTTGGTTCTGTAAGCAGGATGAAAACGGGACCCAGCTTTAAGGATGAGCAGCAGGTTCTGTTAGAGAGGTGGTAACTCGTGAACAGTTAAGGCAGAAGGAAGGAAGTGTGGAAGGTCCTGATCTTATAGAAGTTTGGGTATTAATCTACGCTGAGGTGAAAAATAGGTAGTGGTTTTTGAGGGTTATTTTTAGGGGATACCAGGAATCAAACTCAGGACCTCGTACTTGCCAATGTTGTTTTTTTGAGACAGAGCCTTGCTGTGTAGTTCAGGCTGGCCTTAAGCTCATTATGTAGCCCAGGCTGGCCTTGAACTCATGGCATTCCTCCTACCTCAGCCTCCCAAGTGCTGGAATTACAGCTGTGTGTCCCATGCTCAGTGGTAATTTTATTTTTTAATATTTTTTTCCTGTTTTTGATATTGAGGATTGAACCCAAGGCCTTGCTTTCATTCATGTGTGTCCAATTAAACTGTTAATAAAATATGCTTTATAATGAAAAGTATCAGTATCCTGTCCTCTTCCTCACACTCCAACCTCAAGAGTCAGTCTCTGTAAATGTTAGCTTTTTAAAAAATTTTTAGCTTTTAATTTTTTGCAGTTCTAGGGATTGAATCTAGACCTGTACATGCAAGGCAAGCATTCTACTACAGAGCTGTATCTCCACCCTTTTGTATTTCAGGACTGGATCTCACTAAATTTCCCAGTCTTACCTTTAAACTTGCGATCTTTCAATGTCCATAGTAGCTGAGATTACAGGTGTGTGGCACCGTGCCTGCTCAAACTTACCATTAAAGTTTCACAAGTAAGTTCATCAGAACTGCCACATAGAATTAGAAAAAAAGTATTTTTCTCAAGCATTAGACTTATGCAGTTGCTCTTCTCTGATCTAGCTTTTTTTCCCCCATAACTGTTCTCCTCCAGTCTGAACTGTATAGTTTTATCCTGAAAATCTCCTGTGTCAAAACAAATGTAGATTTCATGGCTGCTTCACTGGTAATCAGACTCTGGACCTTGTATTTGTGTGGCAGGTCCGGCACAACGTCTGCTAAATCTCCTGCCCCATCATGGCTTTATTGATGTACTCTTGATTTTTGTGCAATATATCCTATAAGTGCCTTTTAAGAAAAGATGCTTGTGTTGAAGTATTTTTATATTCCTATTCTTGACTGGCCAATAGTTTGGGGAAGGTATATAGATCATAAACAATTTTCTAGGAATGAGAAGATCATTTTTTAAGAGCTTTTTTTTTCAGTCTAATCTCGCCTTGAACTCACTTTATATCCCAGTTGGCCTCAAACTTGTAGAGATCCTTCTGCCTCAGCCTCCTGGATTTTTTATATTTTCACTAAAACTTGATGTTTCCTGTGATTGCAGCCATCCTCATGGTTGTGCAGTAGTACCTCTAATGGCTTTGATTTGCATTTCCCTGATGATTACAGATGGATTTGTTTTGTTTTGGAGTACCAGAGATCAGAATAAAGACTTTGCACTTGGCAGGGAAAAGGTGCAGTGCCTCTGAGCTAAATTCTCGGCCCATGATTAAGGATGTTGACCATCTTTCCATGTGTTTACTGGCTATTTTACACCCCTCCCCCATGGTTTCACTGTTGCCTGGCCTAGCTTTGAATGATCATCCTCTCAGCCTCTTGAATAACTGAAACCACACCCATGTGCCAATTTGTGTATTTATTTTGGGCAAATTTCTATTTAGATCCCTTTCCCAGTTTTATATTTAGTTATGTATCTCTTCGGTATTGAATTGGTTGTTCTTTATATACTTTAGATAGTAGTTCCTTCTCAGGTATATGATTTACAAATATCTTCTCCCATTTGATAGTTTGTTTTTTTCTCTTTTACTGTTATTTTTGTTTCTTGATACTGGGGATTGAACCTGGAACTTTCACATTGAGCTACATCCCTATCCCTTTTCATTCTTCATTTTGAGATAGGCTCTTGCTAAGTCACTAAGTTTTCCAGGCTGGGCTCGAATTCTCTTGTCCTGGCATCCCAGAGTACTGGGATTATAGATGGGACCCACTCAGCCTCACATTCTTAACAGTATAAGAATTTGTAATTTTGAAGAAGTCCAATCTGTGTGTATTTCTCTTTGCTTTTTGTGCAGCTTGTCCATAACTAGCAGGGCCTGTGAGCCCTGGGTGCAAGGTGGGCTTGATTTTAAGCCTCTTGGAGCTGGGGAGAAATCCATAAATGTCATTGAGTTTGCTGGGCTTTCCTTACCTTGAGGTGACTGCATTTCTTCACAGAGACTCCTTTAATTGTCCTGGAAGGGACCCCTGTCCACAGTGTGCATGGAATGGGGTAAAGAGAGGGTGGGAGCTCCGGCCCTTTCTGGATCCAGTTTTGCTTCATCTTCTCTCTCTCACGGTTTTTATCCCATGCCCAGCGCTGCCGAGGCCCGAGTCCTCCTGCATCATCTCTGGTGTGATGGTCCTTTGTCTTTTGTGGGAGGCTGGTAGTGCCCGTCAGGCTTCTGGCCCAGCTTCATCATGGCAGTGGCTCCGGGTCCCTCCAGCTCTGAGCTACCTGCTCTGACTGCTTAAATGTGGAGCCTTCTACTTCCTGCAGAGTCTGTTCTGGTCCTGGCAGTTAGCCTCCAGCTTTCGGAATTGTCTTAAAGTCCTTTCTCAGTTTGGTCTCTTCTCCATTCTTTCCCTCTTTGAACAGTTTTTTTGCATTACTGAGGTTCAAGCCCAGGACCTTGCACATAAACACCAGGCGCTCACTCTATCTGAGCTATCTCTCCAGCCTTTTCATTTTTGTCTTTTTTTTCTTTTGGAAACAGGGTCTCACTAAGTTGCCCAGGCTGATCTCTAACTCATAATCCTCCTGCCTCAGCCTGCTAAGTAGCTCAGATTAGAGGTGTGTGCCACTATGCCTGGCTATGTACAGTGCCTTTTTAAAGTTTTTTGCTCTTATCATTCCAGTTGATTCTGTAAAAAGGGAAAAAAAATAAATCCACCTTCAACCTATTATCCAGGAAAATGGGTTTAACTCAGCCATACCCTTAGTGATTGGCAGGCATTGTTTGGATGCCAGCTTGAGAAGGGAAAGAGCTGATGGCTGGGAGTGTCTGTGGAGGGGAAACAGTGGCACATTTATGATATCTCAGTCCTCTCTCCCCTTGGTAATGAGAAGTTACTGAAGGTTTGTATTTGCTTGTTTTTGAAACTGGCTTTCTTTGTATTGCCTGAAATGGTCTCAAACTTGTAAGCTCAAGCAACCCTCCTGCCTCAGTCTCAAGCCTGGCACTATTTCCTCTTGTTTAATGAAGGTTTTGAGTAGGGCACCATGTGGCCAGAGTTGTGCTTACCTGGCAGAATCAGCCGTCTGGGCAGGAGGCAGGTGGGAGACTCCTGAGACCCTACCCACGCAGGAGCTAGGCCTCTGAAGGTGGCCCAGGGTGGGGTGGGGATGGGGTACTGATCTGTCCTTTCTCGGGAAGGGCTTAAGTCAGGGTGGTGACATCGAGAGCCTTCAGTGACACCAACAGCCCTCGGTGGTGTGCGTGTTGTAGGTGCCACCCTGGTTTAAACCATTTCATTCCACTTTCCACGCTCTTCTTTTTGACCCTGGATGTGGGATCAGAACCAAGAGGCTTAGCCGTGGTCCTGGTTTACACTGTCACTGTGTGGCTGGCAGCAGTGGGTGAGATTGTCCCTGCCCTGCCTGTGTTCAGAGCTCACACTCAGCTTGCCCAGGTAGCAGAAGGCTGGGAGGTGGTGTGTGGTGGGTATAGCTGGCACCAGAAGGGAGGCTTGCGGGCAAGGGCAGCCAGCCCTTCCCGAGTTCACTGCCCTCTAGGAGACGGCACGTCCGGGTCCTGTCCACCAGCTCCTGCATTCCTTTAGTCGCCAGTGCTGTTTTTTTTCTTTCTCCTTCTGCTCCCCCACCTCCAGTGTCTTCTTCCTTCCTGTTCACTGTGGGGGTGGGGCCCACTGTCCTGCCCTTGAGAAGCAAGTGCTGAAGCTCTAAGCCATGCCCCTGTGTGGTCTTTGGTTATGTTCTGTGTTCCCCCCACATGAGCTTAGGCCACCTTAGGCCTCCATCTCACAAATGGGAAAACTGAAGCACAGAGCAAGCAAAGACCCAGCTTCAAGGTGTGCAGGGGTTGCTCTTTTTCTGTCCCTGCTCTGGGACAATGACGTAGACCAAAAGATGAAGTGTCACCCTCCTTGGGAGTGCACATGTGGAATGCACTGAAGTGGGTAATCCCTGCCACATCCCAGAGGCAGTTCCAGTTGATAAGCTCACCTGCAGAGGGAGAACTGAGGTCCAGACAGGCTAGGTCACTTGACAAAGTTTATCCAGCTTGCATCATATCAGACCTGAGTCTAGACCTAGTAGCCTGGTTCCTCGTGTGTGCTGTGACTTCACATGGGAAGTCTCGGTGCTTCTGCTGTGCCAGAGCAGGTCCTAAATTATCCAGAAAGGGCTCTGGTTTGTTGATTAGCAGGGTGTGGGAGCGGCATGGAGACAACAGACAGACCTGACCCTGCAGTCTGTGACCAGTGTGAGTGGCTGGACTCCTTGGCATGTTCTCAATCTTATGCTTCCTTCTAGAAGACAAGGAGGACACTGCCTTGCTGGAAAGTGCAAAGATGGCAAGTGGGAAGGAGAAGCAAGTGTGTCTTCTTCCTGGCTTGCTGATGGCATCTGCTGTCAGCTTCCTAGAGGAAGCTGCAGGTGGAGATTCACAGCAGAAGGTATTGGGACACCTGTCCCAGGGAAGTCTGGCTAAACAAGTTCCACAGATGCACTTTGCTTGGCCATGGACGGTGCCCACAGCTACTACCACTTGTGCCTTTTGGAGCTTGGGGTCCTGCCTCTGTGTCCTTGGCGCAGGATGAAACAAGGCAAGAGGCCACCCAGGCCATTTGAGAGCTTGGTCCTGGCAAATCTTGGCTTCTGTCACCATCTGTCCTTGAGGCACACAGGGGCTTGGGGCTCTGAGCTGGCAGTGAAGGAGAGGTTCTGCCCTGCTGTTTCCTCAGTCCTGCCTGCTGGGCACTGAGGAGTTGGTCAGATCCTTGAAGAGCTGTGGGTGTCACTTCCGTGTCTCCAGTCCAGGCTCCTGCCTCTGTCCCCCTGAAAGCTACTGTTCTTTGATCAGTTTGTGGCAGCAGTCCACAGACTAATACCCTGCCACAAGTTCCTGTTGGAAATGGCATCTGTATGGGAGGGGGAGGTGGAGCTGCTGAGGCCAAGCTCTGTCCAGTGAACGCTGGAGACCAGAGCTGGGGACAACTGCCCCTGGTTGTTGCCCTTGAGCTCTGAGACCAGAAGGGTCTTGGGATGAGAGAGGGGATTCTTGGTCATGAGGGGCCATCACCACCAATCTGCGTGTTGAAAATGTTGTGCAGTCATAGCCCATGCCTGTAATTCGCATTTACTCCAGAGATGAGGTAGGAGAATTGCAAGTTTAAGGTCAGCCCAGACAACGTGGCTGGAGCCTATCTCAGAAAACTAAATAAATAAATGAAAGAGCTCGGGATATAACTCAGTGGTAGACCTTTTGCCCAGCATCTAGTGTGCATGAAGTCCTGGGTTCGATTCCCCTGTACTGGATGGGTATGGGGGAATGCTGGGTAGGCACTGAGCTGAACTCTGGTGGCAGAAGTGTACCCAGGCCTTCCTGCCATGCCATCCTGCGGTCAGGCCCTTTTGGGCCTGACATTTCTCCCAGGCACATACCAGCACATGACAATGAATCTGAGCCCCTTGGGCCCCACACCCTGGCTGCAGCTGTCCAGGCTCATCTGTCAGCCACCCGATCCCCCACACCTGTTCCAGGCCCAGCCTGGAGCTGCCCACTCCTGAACAGCTATGAATAGGGCAGAGGGAGGGGAAAGGGGGCATTCAGAGGGCAGCACGGGGGTGGGAGAGGTCTGTCCCCTTTGGCTGTGCTGAGGAGGAGCTGAGCGGGAGCCGCAGGAGGTCTGGGCACTGGGGTGGGGTGCAGTGGTCACTGCCGAGGGTCTCCTGGTCTTGTGAGGGGAGGCCCCGGCCAGGTCCTCACAGACTGCGCTCTGCGGGGCGCTCTCCTTCCCTGGGCAACGCCAGCCCGCTAGTCCTTGCCCTCTTGGTGACAAATCTTTGAGAGCAGAAACAGTGCCTGGACCTCTTTTCTGCCCCTCTGTCCCTATCTGTGCTGGGGCTGGATAAACAGGTGGCTGAGAGATTGGCCGGGCCGAGGGAGTGGGAAGGGAGGACTGAGGAGTGTACTTGATATGGGTGGGCTCAGAGGACTTTGGGGGAAGCACTTGGTTCCCGCCTCAGACCATGCCACCCAGCGGTGTCAGAGGGAACAGCGCGTGAATGTTTTTGAAGGGGACTGTGGTAGGCCCTGCGGAAGGCTTGGAGACACCCTGGTTCTTGCCCCCTACAAATGTCCTACCTGGGCAGAAAGCATGGGGTGGTGCAGTGGGAAGTGTACCAGTGCTCGCACTACAGCAGGGACAGTGCTGCCTTGTGTGCTGCGACAGGTCCAGGGCGGCTGGCAGCAGGTCTTTCAACACATAGGACTTCCAAGGTGGGACAGGCTTCGATATTTCTTCTTCAATTGTTATGTCCCTTTTTTCACTTATATTGGGAAAACAGTCCTTGCTTTCATGATTATATTACTTAGCACAGGAAGAAGTAGTGTATGTGAGTTAACGCCACAAGGGATGTGGGTCATCTGTGAGTGTAGCACTGGCAGCCACCACAGTGATCACCCTCTGTTGCCCCACGTCAGCATTGGCTGGTCCACATCTGTGCCTGTGCTGCTGGCTGCCCGTCGTGAGCACACAGATTGACCCGTGTCTGACAGACTTGTCTCAGAGCACCAGCTTGCCTGTTTACAAGGACCTGGGGCCTGTGGATTCTGGCTTAGCAGGTTGTGCCCCTCTGCCAGGGTCTAGAGTCCCCTGCCTGCCTCACCCTCTACCAGAAGCCACCTGGAGGGGTGGCTGTGGAGGCTGAGTATGGCATGTGGCCAGCCTGGCATAGGGTGGAGGCGTGGTAGGCATGGCTGCCAGAAGCTGGGCTTTGGCTGGACTATGCTGCAGGTCTTTCTTCCCTTCTTCCCACCAGCCTTGTTAAAACCAACACAGATCTCACTGACCATAAGCCACCCTGTTTTGGGTGGAAATGTTTTGGTCTGGAAATGTCCTAAAAATAATCATCTCATTTTGTTCCCTCTCCTGCCTTTTTCATACAGTATGTTGGGTTTTTTTTTTTTTTTTTTGAGACAGAGTTTCACTATGTAGCACACAGTGACATTGAACTCGAAGTGATTCTCCTGCCTCAGCCTCCTGAGTGCTGGATTACAGGCATGGGTCACCATTCTTGGCTGCAGTGTGTTGGTATTAACCCATAATAATAAATGTAAGTCCTTCTCAGTATTTTATGTGGCCACATAGTATTTCTGTTCTGTAAGACAATAGCCCATTGTGTAGAAAGGTCTTGTTCTTAGAAAGCTTCTCAAAGGAGAGCAAAATGATGTTTATGTATCCCCTAGCGGCCAGCAACAGAACTGAGAACTGCTCTCAGTCATGCCCAAACCTTCCTTGGGTTCTTGGAACCTCCTTGTCTCCATGCAGCAGAGCCTAGTCATAGGCTGCAGCTCTCCCTGCATTCCCAGGGCCGTGCTCTGCGCTGGCACCGGGATTTCAGACTGTGTTTGTGGGTGGGAGGCATCTCCTAAGAGTCCTTTTGTCACATGTGCATTTTCCTGAGTCTAAAGTTGCTCTGTTAGCAGCCTTCGTTCACGCAGGGTGTTTGATGTGGAGCCCAAGATCTGGGGCTGGGAGTCTCCGAGGCCGAGTCGGTTCAGCCAGTCTGCCAGGTCGGGACAGCAATTGGAGTGGGAAACTGCAGGCCTGAGCCAGTCACCTGTAAGTTGTGTGGCCTTGGGCAAGGCCCACTTGAGTCCGGAGCTTCCCGATAACTGAGGCTGTGGTGTTGGGAGCATTGCTGCATCTGTGCAGCAGATCCCTATGCTGCAGAGGGAGGTGTTGAAGATACCTTTCAGATCAGCCCGACATCCAGCAGCACGCCTGGGCCTGGTGAGGAGCTGATGGACACTACCAGCTGCAGGGCTGTAGAACCCCAAGTCCCGAGAGCCTGCTTGCTAGAGGTGTTGGCCCTGGAGCAGGCAGCAGTGTCTCTTTCTCTGCTGCGTGAGAGGCTTTGAAGGAAGCCCAGGTGTGAGGACAGTGGTGAAGCTTCCCAGTCACCACTGTGCACTTGCACTTCCCACCCTCTGGGCTTCCTCCAGCCCAAGGCCGCACCGTGAGAGTCACAGCCTGTCCCTGCAGCAGGACTGTGTGTGTCAAATCCCCAGCCTCTCGTTTCCCCCTACAGGCGGATCTTAACACCAACATTGAGGATGAAGGCAGCTACTTCTATGGGGTCTCTAGCCAGTACGAGAGTCCCGAGAACATGATCATCACCTGCTCCACCAAGGTGTGCTCGTTCGGCAAGCAGGTGGTAGAGAAAGTGGAGGTATGAGGCTGGCCTGGGTGCAGGGGTGAGTTACTTGGGCATTCCTAGAGCAGCCTTGGCAGAGGTGGCAGCTTCAGGAGAAGGCCTACTGGTGTGCAGCCTCAGACCAGAGCACTACTGCTTGCCTAAACCTCCTGGACAGGACTTAGTGCTTGTACATGTCCTCTCCTGGAGAAGGGTAGGTGCACGAAGTGGACACAGGAGCTGATCCTAAGGTCAGCCCTGAAGCCTTGCATGTGGTCATGTGTCACTGGGGACAAGAAGGTGAGAGTAATCTCCAGAGTCTGCTCCTGCTCCTGCTTTACTCCATGAAAGTTCAGTGTTCTGCTGAACAAGAGAATAACCAAGCTGGGCTGGAGATTTAGCTCAGTGGTTCTACCGCCTGCCTTGTAAGTACAAGGGCCCAGTTGGATCCCTGGTAACCACATATAAAATGCCCGGTATGGTGGCTCACACCTGTAATCCTAGCACTCAGGAGGCAGAGGCAGGAGGATTACTCTAAATTTGAGGCTGAGCTCAAGGCCAGCCTGAACTACAAAAGGGAGACCCTGTCTCAAAAAGGAAAAAAAAAAGAGTAACCAGGCTGTGGGCCCCAATGTCTGTGTCCCAGAAGCCTACGAGTGTCTGTCCCTGTCCTCGCCTGTCTCCCCACATTGGTGTGAACTAACAAAGTCCAGTTCTCACATCCACCTATTAATCAGGTGCCTGGCCAGTGCCAGGAAAGAGACTTCCTGTTTCAAGGCTATGTCCTGGATCCACTTAGCCTTAGTTGATGGTTTTGCCATGTAAGGGTAGAATTTAGGCAACAGCAGTTTTTCTTTTTTTTAGCTTTTTGAGACAGGGTCTCGCTTTGTGGTTCAGGCTGGCCCTGAGCTCAGCCTCCAACTCACATCACAGCAATCCTCCTGCCTCTGCCTCCCGAGTGCTGGCATGACAGGCGTGAGCCACCACGCCCGGCACTGTGGTATGTGGTACTGGTTGCTGTTGGGCGTGAGTCTCCACACCCAGTATTGTATGTGGTTAAACAGGGATCGAACCTGGGTCCTTGCGCTTGCAAGACAGGTGCTGTAACCATTGAGCTAAATCCCCGGCCCTTTTTCTAGTTTTTTAAGACAGGGTCTTGTGTTGTAGTTCAGACTCGTCCTGAACTCACTTTGTCACCCAGGCTAGTCTTGAACTCAAGGCAGTCCTCTTGCCTCTGCCTTCTGAGTGCTGGGGTTATAGGCATGCCCGCCACCATGCCCAGCATTGTGGTATGTGGTACTGGGGATTGAATTTAGGACCTTGCACTTGCTAGGCAGGTCCCGGAACCACTGAGCCAAATCTCTGGCCCCTCTTCTCTTTCTTTCTTTATTTTCTTTGGTTCTAGGAGGTGAACTCAGGCCTTTGCATGCTAAACATATACTCTACCAGGCTCCTCAAGTTACTTATTTGTCTGTCCTTGTGTTTATTTTTGTGGAACTGCAATTGTAATTCTCCATTCTGTTCCTGACCTGACAATATCCTATAGGAGTACAGAACAGCATTAGCAACTGGGAAATCAGCCTTGATATAATCCATGAGTTTTGTTCTGATTTCACCAGGGGTGTGTGTGTGTGTGTGTGTGTGTGTGTGTGTGTGTGTGTGTGTGTATACGTGTGTGTGTGTATACATGTGTGTGCATGGGGGTGGGGCGGCCTCTGCCTAAGTCAGCCTGCTGAGCAGCTAGAATCGAGGAGCACCTGTCCCATCTCATCCCCTCCTCGAATGATGCATCTCTAAGCTCTGCTCCCCGGCACCCAGCGTCTGCCACTGTTGACAAGAGAGGCCTGGTTTATGGCCCACTTGCCTCGGTGCGTGGCTGTACCTGGGGCGACCAGCCACCTGCCTCTTCTTCCTGTGGGACGAGCTGCAGGTGGGGTTCTAAGCTCCTGCTTCCCTGCGCCTGCAGACAGAGCATGCCCGCTATGAGAACGGCCACTACTTGTACCGCATCCATCGCTCCCCACTGTGCGAGTACATGGTCAACTTCATCCACAAGCTGAAACACCTGCCTGAGAAGTACATGATGAACAGCGTGCTGGAGAACTTCACCATCCTGCAGGTGCGCACAGGCGGGTGTGGCCTCAAGTGGCATGGAGTGCCCCAGTCCTGAGGCCTCATCGCCTTTGTCTCGCCTGCAGGTGGTCACCAACAGAGACACACAGGAGACCCTGCTGTGCATTGCGTACGTCTTTGAGGTGTCAACCAGCGAGCACGGAGCTCAGCACCACATCTACCGGCTGGTGAAGGAATGAGAGACTTGGGGAGCAGGTGGGGGGAGATATGTGTGCAGGAAGTGGAGACACAGGAGGGGACCCACAGGGAAGCCCTGGAAGCCAAGAGCTGAGTGGCGTGACTCTGCCAGGGGCCAGCTGCCTGCACCCGTCCTGCCTGTCCCCAATAAACCCGAGGTGTTGTGCACATGCAGAAGAACCATCTGGCTGTGTGAGCCCGAGAGGGACAAGCGGAGCTGGGCAGTCTCAGGGGCAGGCTGGGCACAATGGCCACAGGAGCACCAGGTGTCCTGAAAGCCAGAGCCTGTGGATGTAGCCAGGACATCATGGGCTCTGAAGCCCACGGCCTGGTGGTGCCTCCATTGCCACACTGATCCATCAGCCACGGGAGGCCTGAGGACAGAGCCACACCGGGGCCATACAGCCTTAGCTGTGGCAGTTGTCGGAAGAGGCGCTGAAAGCTCTCTAGATGACTGTCACCTGTCTGCAGTGGTCATGGAGCCCGCGGTCTTCTCCATGACTGTGCCTGAGACATCAGCTCCTGTTAAAGTGTGGAGGGAGAGGTGCTCCCCTCCTTGGCCTGTGCATCCCTGCTGAGGGCCAGGAAGTGGGTCTGGTACATGTTGGGCCCTGAGACTCACTCCGTCCTGAGTCTGAGTCCTCACACCCCTTCCTGCTGAGGGGCCCGTGTAGGCAGCCCCCTTGGGGCTAGCCCTGGGTGGCTTGCTTGCTCCCACCCTGGGGGTTTTTGTGCTCCCTGAGGTGGAGGAGGAGGGCTGGAGCCCAGCTTGCCCGGTGAACCCTCCGAGGTTCCCTGGGTTGTCTGTCTCCCAAGAGCTGTGGTGCTTGGGGTTAGGCCAGTCTGGCAGCAGTCGTAGTGTTTTCTAGCTGCCTGACCCCAGTGAACATTTCAATCCACCTGACTGTTCTTTGCAGACTGGGGAGCCCAAGCTTGTTGGTGCTGTCTCCTTAATGGGAACCACAATCCTAGCAGCCTACAGAGCAGGGAGCAGAGATCAGTCCTCCAGCTGTTGGCTGCGACTCCTGCATGCAGGGAGCTCTTCCGTGCATAGCAGTATCAAGGGTGCTGCAAAATGGTGTTAGGAACAGTGGTTCTGGAGTTAGCCTGCCTACCGGCTTGGGGGCCTGTGCCAAGCTAACTTCCCCATGCCCTAGTTTCCCTATCTGTAAAATGAGTGTGATAATCACCTACTTGGTGTATGTACAGTGCATAACGTGGTGCTGTGGTCAGTAAATATGCAGTGATATTAACAGTTAACAGTTAGAGTTTGTGGTCTAACTGTGGGGCTGTTGGGCGAAGTGGGCACATCTTCACAGCAGCCCCGGTCAAAGACAGGAGACCAGGGTGTGAAGGACTCAGGGATGAAGTGGTCCTTGAGTGTGTATGTGTGTGTTGCTGGAAATGGAGCCCAAGGCATGGCACACACCAGGCAAGGATGCTACACTGACATGCGTCTCAGTGACAGCTAGATGAGCGAATGGGAGGAAACTGGCCAGCATCCATCCCACGTGGAAGGGGAAGCCAACCACCCAGCATCTCTGTCCCCAGCCGAGCACTTACTCTGTTTATCACCGAGCAGCTTAACCAGCCTCCTCCCCAAATCAGGATGGTGGCTGTAGAGAGTTAGAGACTGTTGTGTGGAGAGGCCCAGCTTCCCTTAAACACGGAATTCAAGCAATGAGCTTCCATAGCAAGTGCTCTCTTACATAAGGAAATCCAAAGGGTGAATAATTTTGGAGTTTCCCCCCTAAATGTAAAGAATTTTAAAAGCAAAATAAAAGGTAGATGATAGGAAATAGGGAGATAGACTTTGTGTCTATCTTTAGCATAGGTTGGGCCCTGGGCTCAGCTTCTGTTCTGAGTCTCATTTCCTGCCTGTTTGCTGGCTGTTTTGCTTTGTGCTGTTGGACTCACAGGAGACTAGAACTTAGTGCAAGGGTTCTAGTTATGTCCCCTTCCCCTGTTTTCCACATGGCTCCACATCTTTTGTGCACTCGTCCTTGCACCCCTACTTTCTCACAGATGGGAAAGGAGTCTGGGGATGGGCAGGGAAAGGAAGGGAGAGGGGAGGGAGGAGAAAAGGAAAGAGACGTGTATCTGTCCCAGTTCCCGTGATGATGCCCAACTCAAGATGGGCAAGCATCCCAGGCTGCCTGAACTGAGTGCCCAATGGGGGCATGTGCTCACCCCTACACCCAGGTCAGGTCTGCGGTCTACCTCCGCTCTTTCCCATCTTTTCCTATACCATTCCTGGGTGGTTTGTTTTTGGAGGCCCCGATGTCCTTCTGGCCCAGAAAGTGTGTGTGTGGCGGCCCCTTGGCCGTGCAGTTTTGGAAGTGGCCTCTATGTTGGGATGGGAGGGAGCTGCAGGGGTGGGTCTAGCACTAGCTCAGCTTCCCCTGACAGTTCAGGCGGCCCCCCAAGTGCCACCTACCTACAGGGGCATTGCACAGAGGTCATTTTGGAAGGTGGCAGATTTGGCTGTCTCCCTCTGGTCTAGTGGAGCCAAAGGGAAACAGGGCATGACCACTTCCCTGCAGCCCTGCCCAGCTCCCACATCCCCTCCTGTGTCTTGATGCACTAAGCTCCTTCCCCGCCTTGCTGTTGCTGACATTTGTTCCCCCAGCCAATAGTGCCTTTCTTCACCCGCATTCTTCAACAGTAATGGGAACACTGAAATCTCAGCCACTCCGGAGGCAAAGGCAGGAGGATAGCAAGTTTGAGGCCAGCCTGGGAAATTTAGCAAGACCCTGTGTCAGAGTAAGAGAAGCTAGGGTGTAGTTCATGGTGGGACTTGTTCAGCATGCATGAGGTTTTGAGCATCACTGTTTCAGAGGAAGGCTCAGCTGTGAACTCTTTCTGTTCACCAAGACAGCTTCGTGACCCTGAGGAAGGCATGCTGTGAGCTCTGATTCTCACGCACCAGTTTCTTCTCGCTCTCTTTTTAAAAATTGAATTCATTTTTTTCTTTTTTTGAGACAGGATCTTGCTTTTTGCAGTTCAGGCTGGCCCTGAGCTCACTATGTATCCCAGGCAAGCTTCAAACTCACAGCAATCTTGCCTTAGCCTCCTGAGTGCTGGGATTACAAGTGTGAGCCACCATGCCTGGCACTGTGTGTGGTGCCGATTGCTGGTGGGCATGAGTCGTCATGCCTGGCATTGTTGTATGTGGCTACTGGGGATGGGACTAGGGATCTTATGTTTGCAAGGCAGACGCCAAAACCACTGAGCTAAATCCTTGGCCTTGGATTCTCTATTGGTACATTTTATATACACATCATAATCTTCTCTCCTTTTTTCTCTTCTCCACCTTCTCTTTGTTCTTCATCTTGAATCTTTCTCTTACAGTATTACCCAGGCTGACCTCAAATACTCAGGCTCGGGCAGTGCTCTTGCCTCAGTATCCCCAATGCTGGGAACTACAAGTGTGCACCACTGCACCCAGTAGCCCAGATAAAAGATGAAGAGAGTGAGGTCAAAGCCAGCTAACTTCTTTGGACTGTTAATGCATTACTCATTCACTTCGCAGATACTTAACTTCTGCTTTGTCGTGGGCACTGGGGGTTTCAATGCGGGACAGGCAAGGTCCCTTTGTACTCATATTTGATTAAGAAAGACAGTTCAAAGAAAAGCAAACTGAAATAAGACACCCATCGCAAGGCTTTAATGGAAGTGAAAGCTACAGGTCTGCCTCAGACAGCGGCAAGAGTGTTGGGAAATAGAGTGGGGTTTTTATGGGGTCTTGGAGATTGGAAGAGCATTGTGGCAGATCAGGATTGGCTGCCTTGGGTGGCAAGTTAGGGAGTTTACTGACAGGCTGCCCTTTAACGCACGCGGGAAAGGAGGCCATTTTGGATCTGGCGTAGCGTAGGGGTGCGTGGTAAAGCAAGCCATTTTACATTGGTACAGTGTGACTGGAGGGAGACTGGGCAGAAGCCAGGGACAGAGAAGTCATCTCTGCTGGTTCTTGAAGGACAAGAGCAAGCAGCTCTTGAGAGGGAGGAAAAGCGGGTCCTGGCAGCAGGCAGGGGACTGATGTGGCCCAGAAATGGAGAGGAAGCTGCTGAGTCTGCATGTGAGCGATGGGGGCCAGGGTTGGGTGCACCCGCCGGCATTCGGATTGTGGGGGAGAGGCGTGACAGACAACACAGCGAGTAGTTGGACTTGAGTTTTAGAAAACTCTGGGGCTGCCACGGACTAGGAAGGAGTGAGATGAGGCGCAGCGGGGTCTGCCCGCCCTGCTGGGCCAGGCCACTCAGCTTCCCAGGGCTGCTGGGCCGAGCCTGGGTAGGGTTAGGGCCCTGAGCTGTCCAGCATGGTTTAGGGATTGGATGGGAAGGGGCAGAGGGAGATAGGTCACTGCCTAGTGGGTCTGAGGGTGGACAAGCAGGTTGAACTAATACACTAGTCCAAGGATGCAAAGGATTTCCTGACTAGAAAGAAACTCACCTAGGAGAAGGGTACGTGTGTGGTCAGTAGAGTGGGAGGGCTACCCTGGTGTGGCTCTGTTGGGAACAGTCCTGTTTGGGAGAAATAACTGCACAATCAGACTATGACTGGGCAGGACTTCCCTGCCTGCAGATGGACTTAGAGACTCGACTCTTGTCCTCACTCACCTGTGGTAGCTACAGCACGGTCCCACGTGCTTTACTGATCCAGGACAGAACTGTACCAGGAGCGTCATCTACAGGGATTGTTGCTAACGTCTGCCCTGCGCTATGGGAATGTCATCTGCACAATTGCCAGCACCTTCCCTGCCCTCTACATGCTGGGATTATAGGCATGAA
Source organism: Petromus typicus (assembly GCA_004026965.1). Lineage (NCBI taxonomy): Eukaryota > Metazoa > Chordata > Mammalia > Rodentia > Petromuridae > Petromus > Petromus typicus. The sequence continues at coordinate 27,571 of PVIR01010442.1, read as the reverse complement.
AACTTGGTACCAAATATAAATTAGGCAAGCTTGGGTATTTCATCTTTTTCTGCCCAGAGTGGCATAGGTTGGGCCCTGGGCTCAGCTTCTGTTCTGGGTCTCATTTCCTGCCTGTTTGCTGGCTGTTTCGCTTTGTGCTGTTGGACTCACAGGAGACTAGAACTTAGCGCGAAGGTTCTAGTTACGTCCCCTTCCCCTGTTTTCCACATGGCTCCACATCTTTTTGTAGACTCGTCCTTGCACCCCTACTTTCTCACAGACTGGGTTCAGAGTTCTGTGGGCAACAGGTGGAAGAGGCTGGAGGCACAACGTCTGGTGTGACAAGAAGGAGCTCCGAGACCTGCCAAAGTTGTGTCAGGTGGGGCCATCCTGGTGGCTGACACCCACTTGTTTACCAGGCACAGAGGGTCTGTCTGAGAGGCACCAAGATGTGGACCTCATCTGTGCCTCCTGGTCACCATACGTGAACCCTTCTTATGTTTTCTGTTATTTTAGCTACAGGAATGAAAATGAGCTTTTCCCTAAAGACCTAAGTCCACATAAGATATTCTCAAGAGCTTAACTCTCCAGCCAAGCTGACCCAGAATCAAACTGGTCTCTCCTGAGTCAAGTGATTACTCTCTTGCACCTTTCACTGACAGGTGTGAAGACACTTTGGAGGCCTGCTGGGAAGAGGGAAAATAAAGGGTTTGAAGGAGCCATGCCACACCTAACAGCGAGCGCTCTGAGAATACCATACTAGATGTACATACCAGCTGCTTGGGAAGCTGAAGAGGAGGGTCACAAGTTCAAGGCTGGCCTGAGAACTTAGCAAGCTCTTGTCTCAAAACAGAAAGTAATAGGAAGTAACTCAGCCTGGGTTTATTCCCCAATAAGAGACAGACAGTGTCAGAGTCCCAGAGTCCTGGTCTGGGGATGTGGGGATAGAGTAAGTGACAAAGAGCTCACGTGTTAAAGGCCCTGAGTTCCATCTCCACGAGAAAATAGTATCTCCTGGGAAGATACATGTACGTGCACACACACATATTTTTAGGGGAAAGAACAAAAGCTGTGCTCTGGTGTTCCTCAGAGAAGTTGAGGAGAAGGGCTCCAGTCTCTTGGAACTCATGCTGGTCTCACAGCCGAGGAGGGACACGTTCTTCATTGGGATGCTAACATCATGGCTACCGGGAAAGACCTCAGAGAGGGCTGCACTCCTTGCAATAAACTGTCAGGACTGCGACTTGTACTCCTGAGAAAGGGTGGGTGGGTGGCCCAGCCCAGCCCTTTACAGAAGCCTGGAGCCCTGAGGGTGGAACTGAGTCTCTTGAAGTCATGGGTGTCTTAAGGCTTGTTCAGCCTTAAGGCTTTTGTATCTGTGCTGTGAACACCCCTTCATGTCTCCAAATCTTCAGTAAAGTCTGCTATGTCTTGAAAGCCTTGTATGAGTGTTTCTTCACCTGCGTGTGTTCCCAAGAGCAGCCACCATCAGCCTAGGCTCATGATGAGCCACAGGAGCCACCCAGTGTCCAGCCCAGGGCCTTGGTGGCTTCCTGCCTGTGGGAACCTCTGCCTGTCAGGCTGTAGACTGTATGGACTTTGCAGTTTCCCACCCCATTGATTATGCCTGAGACAGGCTGTGAACAGAGTTGACCCCCCCCAACTGTCTTGTTTTGAGAAGTGAGTCTGACAAATGCCCATGTGACTAGATAACATGGCAGCCGAGGTCAGAGTGACTCACACAGTTCTGTTCCCACAACTGAGAGTGTTTTGTCTCTTCTCCTACAAGCCTTGCCTGTGTCAGCAACATATCCCCAGCAACCAGCCCTCCCTGTAACCTAAGTGTGGTGTCACCAGTAAATATCAGTGGCTTTGGGTGGCCAGGGTCTCCCGGTGCTTGCTCAACACTGACCATTCTGGCTTCCCACTCTCACCAGCCCCGCCTTAAGTTCTTCTGCCTTGCACCCTGGTACTGAGCAGATTGGGACCCATGGCAGGGTGAGGGTCCTGCAGTAGACCAGTAACCAGCAGACACACACAGAACCTACTGCATCAGGAGGGTGCGCTGAGGCGTGATGTGGTCCCTGACTTGGCCCCAGGAGGCTTAGTTTGGCACTCGGCACAGGTGTGAGCAGACTAATCGGCATGGGGCCTGGCCTGACTGGCTAAGCAGAATCCAGCAATGTGCCTGAGAGGCGCAAATGCTGTGCCCTGAGTTCCCATTCAGCAGCACTACTGCCAGGTACCGGGGGCTGCTCATCAGCACTTTCTTTCCTGTAGGGAACTCGTCCTTCCTGGGAAGCTGGGCACCTGCACAGGCTGGTTTGTGTGTTTGCACAAGGAGTCGCATGATCTTAAAGAATCGAGGGCCTGGTGACCTGAGAGCACTGCGAGGACCTGCGTCACTTCCTGGGCATCCAGAGCCCTTTTATTCTGGACACTGATTAGCAGGAACGCAAATCGCAGTGTGTGCTGAGGAGTTGTGATTGTACAGATGGAGTATGATATGCAGGGAGGGACCCAGTACCTATGCAGTTGTCCTTCACTCCCCAAACTGAATACTGGCCGGTTACACACCAGGACTAGGCGAAGTCTTACTAGCTTTCATGCTCAGAAAAGGATAATTCTGAAAGTCCATCTACCTTGGGAGCAATCGGGGGGACAAGGGTGGGAACTCATCCTTAGGCCCTGCCTTAGGATAGAGGCTCAGGGTGGGTGGCACAGCTATTGTTCTCACACAGCTGGCATTTATTGAGAGTGTGCTGTGTCCCAGGGCCTGTCTTGGGAGTATACCAGGGCAAAAAGCAAGAAGCTGTGCCCTCATGTAGCATCCTAGCTGGGGATGCAATAAGCAAGCAACTGAAGGAGAAAGGAGCAAATGGGGCTGTTCACCACGTGGCAGAGAACTGATGACAGAGCCCAGGACTCTGCAGCATCTTCTACCCTGAGGGACCCAAGACCTATGCTGGAATCCACCTCCCAGTAGCACCCAACAATGGTGATGCATCTTCAGGGGACTTTCCAGATCCACATGACAGCAGGGACTGGGCTCAGCATGAGTTCTGGGAGGTACAGATCACCCAAAGTTGAGAAGGGCTCCTCAGAGTGGAGGGTCACTGCAGACCTCTGGGTGTGGATCTGAGGAGGTGGAGCCCTTCTAGAGGTGGGAGGAGCTTGACAAATGAGGGCAGAAGGAGGCTGGCATTGGACCCATGGAAAGGCATCAGTGGAGAAGGGAACGGTTCAGGGAGTTCTTTCCTGGTCTATCTCCTCCAGTGTCTTGTTGCTGGATTGGTGTTGATCTCGTGACTGTAACTGTCGGGATGTTGCTGGTGTGGCAGGTTCTCACCAGGTTGGGATTCTGCCTTTGACCATCTGCTGCCAGCTTCTGAATTTGTTACTATTATCTCCTCTCCTCCTTTCTTTATCCTTACAGTTTCACTCCTTTAAAAAAATCTCTTCATGGAGGCTAGGGATTTAGCTAAGTGGTTCTGGCACCTGCCTTGCAAGTGCAAGGGCCTGGGTTTGATCCCTGGTAACCACATACTACAATGCCAGGCGTGGAGGCTCATGCCCAACAGCAATCAGCACCACATACCACAGTGCTGGACGTGGTGGCTCGTGCCTGTAATTCCGGCACTCGGGAGGCAGAGACAGGAGGATTGCTGTGAGTTTGAGGCTGAGCTCAGGGCCAGCCTGAACTATAAAGCAAGATCTTGTCTCAAAAAAGACAAAAAAAAAAAAAAAGAAAGAAAGAAATCCCTCAGATCCATTCAGAGAGGTTGGGGGTTGACACGCTTGACTCCACCATAGTTGACTTAATGATTCAGCTGTTGCTCTGGCTGCTGTGCCATGGGGTCACTGGGACAGGTGCAAAAGTGGGAGGATGGGCAGGAGGTGGCACTAGAGACACAGGTGTGCACAGTGGTGCTATAGTTGGTAGAAATGGAGCTCAGAAGGGACTGACCTGGAGGAGGCTTCCTGAGAGCACTCGGAGGAGTCGGGAAAGTGAGGGGTAAGACCATGCTGAGGCTCCTGTCCAACCAGACAGACTTGGGAGAAGCAAGTATGGGGATGGGCACGAGGGGTGTAGACACCTGTAGAGAGGAGGGACACGGGATTCTGGAGCAGCTCTGTCCCGAGGGTGGTGGCACACACCTGTAGTCCCAGCACTAAGGAGGCTGGCAGGAGGATTGCTGCAAGTTTGAGGCCAGCTTGGGCTACTTAGTGAGTTCAAGGCCAGCCTAAATTTCATAGTGAGACGCTGTCTCAAAAAAAAAGAAATTCAAGTAGAACATTTCCGGAACTGGGGGGGAGAGCTTGGAGCTAGATTTAGGAATAGTGGGGACCTAGTTCCTATTTGAATTCCTGGGAGTAGATGCGGTTATTGGAGCAGTTTGGACATAGCCACTGGCTCACCATGATTCTCAGACCTGCGCATCTAGGTGTGGGTGACAGGAGATGGTGTATGTCCTCAGAAGGGAACAAACAGCTGCTCAGGTGGAGCTGGAGATGGGACGACTTCAGGTGAAGACCCTCTGTTTCTCTGATCTCTGCCATACAACTCCTGCACTTTGAGCTAGCCACATGGTCACTGAGAACAAAGCCCACATTTCCTAATCACCCTTGGAGCTAGGTGCAATCATGTGACCAAGTTTTTGCTAACTCCACATGGAGTTAAAGAAGACCATCTTCTTTACTTCTTCTTTATTCCTGTAGGAGTGGACTGCAGTATGATTTTGAACGGCTGGATTTTGTGCAGCCATTTTGGGTCAGGAGATGCTCGTAAGAATGGAAGCTAGCCATGGTGTAGCAACAAGATAAAATATCCTGGATTCCTTATGCCATGTGAGTATCATAACCGTTCCAAACAGACTTAACACACAAGTGAAATAATCTAGTTTATTTATTTATTTGTTTTTTGAGACAGGGACTCACTTTGTAGTTCAGGCTGGCCCTGAGCTCACCATGTAGCCCAAGCAAGCCTGGAACTCATAGCAATCCTCCTGCCTCTGCCTCCCTAGTGCTGGGATTACATGCGTGAATCATAACACCTGGCCTTGTGGTATGTGGTACTGATTGCTGGTGGGCATGAGTCATCGTGCCCAGCTTTGTTGTATGTGGTTACTGGGGATGGAACCCGGGACATTGCACTTGCAAGGCAGGTGCTAGAACCACTGAGCTAAATCCCTGGCCTGAGGTAATCTATTTTAAATCACTTTTATTTTGTAGTTTTTGTAATTAGCAGCCAAGTTTGTTATTTTGCAACATAGCGTTTGCTGCATGAATAGCTGTATTAATAGTGCTGCATCACCCCCCTAGCATTTGTCAGTTAACAGAGCTCTTTTGAATGCACTTTCTTGCTTGATATTTGCAGCTACATTGTGATGCTCCAGTCTTTCCACAGATGAAGAAAGTGAGGCTTGGGGGATTCCCTCACCTCTGTCACCTGACTTCTGGATTGCAGATCTTGCTCTTCAGCCTGAGTCCTCTGGTTCCTCACCCTGTGCTCATGAGTGCAGGTGGATGAGAAGGTACAAATGTTTGAGGATTGCTGGATGCTGGGTGGGACAGTGGATAGCGGACCCCAAAGGTCCCAGAGAGTACTGGCACTAAGAGAGGGTTTTTAGGGAGGGAGAAGGGGGTGCATAAAAGATTTGGAGCTGGGGGTAGTGCACACCTATAATCCCAGCACTCTGTGGGGCTGGAGCAAGAAGAGCACAAGTTCAAGGCCAGCCTGGGCAACTCAGTGACTCAGTGAGACTCTCAAAATAAAAAATAATAATTAAAAAGGACTGTGGTTGTAGCTGCTCAGTGCATCTATCTGCTGAGTGTCTCAGACCCTATCAGCTTTCTCAGTATCAAAAGGATTTGCTTTTCTTCACACTAGCCCCAGACTGGGAGCTTTGTAGTTCAGGCTGGCCCTGAGCTCAGCCTCCAACTCACATCACAGCAGTTTTCCTGCCTCTGCCTCCCGAGTGCTGGCATGACAGGCGTGAGCCACCACGCCCGGTACTGTGGTATGTGGTACTGGTTGCTGTTGGGCGTGAGTCTCCACACCCAGTATTGTATGTGGTTAAACGGGGATCGAACCCTGGTCCTTGCGCTTGCAAGACAGGCACCGGAACCACTGAGCTAACTTCCCGGCCCTCCCCAATTCCTTTCTTGAAATCTGTTCCGTTCTGCAGCAGTTGCTCATCACCTGGTGGGAGCAAGCATTGTTCTCAGAGTGTTGGAGACCCATGGATTTTGCGATGACTGCAAGTTGGTGACTAAAGGTTTGCACTGTCTTAACAGTAAGCAAAGGTGAGGCTCCTTTGGAGGACCTGCTCAAGGCTGCGAAGTCAGAATGTGCAAGCTGCCCCCAAGTTTGGAGCTGGCCCCGAGGCTCCAGACACTCCTTGCTGTCTCCTCAGTTTCAACACTGGAAAACCAAGAGCCTCTGGAAAATAACATTCAGGGCAGCCACATGGCCTCTTTAGTTTTCACTGACTCTCCCTCCATAGCTTTGGACACACATTAAAGCAAGCTCCGACGGCTGCCGCAGGGGCGCGGGCCCTCCCCAGCTGTAATCTGCCCGCTTGCTTTTCATCTCCCAGGATCTGGGATTCCTGGCCCTGGTCCCTGGCTTTGATATTTGCTTCTGTGCTCTCTGGCTTGGCAACTCATCACAGTCCCCTTGAGGCTTTCTGGCCTCCAGATTTTGCCTGTTAGCCCTCTGCTGGTCCTATCCTCTAGCTTAGTGTTTCCCATGGCCCAGCTCAGGGAATGCTTTCTGATTTTGAGTCCTGCAGGAGGCCAGAGCTGAAAGGGGCCTGGGGCAGCAGACAGCACAGGTTACAGGTTACTAAGCCTTGGCCTGGGTCACCCTGTGTACACACTGGAGGCCAGGCACACACTCACACTGTCTTAGCTGCAGGGCCGGTGCCTCTGTGTGAGCTGGCAGCCAGAGCAGCACACCTCAGACTCTGTCCAGGCACCTGGTTACTGCCTGGTACTGCTTTGCTGTGAGGACTGCCAAGCATCCAGGGGCTGACACCACCCTTGTGGGGACACTCAGGAAACCTGTGAACATCTAAGATGTGTAATGGAAATCAGGAAATGGGAAGAAAATGTTCAGATGGGAAGGGGAACAAGGGAGAAGGGGAGAAGAAAGGAACAAGAGAAAGGGAAAGGAGAAAATAGAAGGGAAAAATGGAAACGGAGCTTCTGTACACGGGGAGGGAAGAGGGTGTGAGGGGAGTGGGGATGGGAAGAGATGGGGAGTCCATGGATAGGTGCAAATTCCCTAGATGAGGGCGACCGCTATGGTGGCAGCTTCTTGGCCCTAGACCTGACCTCCGTCCTGCAGGACAAGACCACAGACACCCCAAATCTGTGGGGCGGCAACTCCAGAGGAAGGGAGGGCTGGAGTCCTCAGACCTTACCATCGGGGCTCAGCTGGTGTCTGAGAGAAAACTAGAGAAAGAGTGGGAGCAGAGAGCTGGAGCTGACTTGACTGAGGAGCAGATTCGGCCCGAGCTGGCTGGGACGGTGCTCAGGTGTCCAGAGTCCCCAGTGGACCGGGGCAGTGTCAGCATCTGGGAACTGGCATGCACATGTGCCCTGCGCCGTCCTGGCTCTGACTCCGACTGTGTAGGTGCCTGACACACTGCAGTCTAAGACGGGGGTTCCCTTTCTTCCTCCCCTCCTCCTCCCCTCCACTCCCACCTCGCCTTTGTCTCCTTCTATCTTTTTGTGTCACTGGGAGTTGAAGCCCAGGCCTTCACTCTGAGATACATCTACAGCCCTTTTAAATTTTTATTATATTTTGAGGTAGGTTATCAGTAATTTGTTAAATTGTACAGGCCTTGGGTTCTAAGGACTTGGGTTTGAACTTGGGTCCTCCTGCCTCAGCCTCCTCCAGTGTCATGATTACAGGTGTATACCACTATGCCCAATTTAGGGGTACACATGTTTATCAGTGTTACAGCTCAAATCTAAAATGTTCCCCAAAGCCTCAGGTGCTCAGAAATGGGACTTTTTTGGGGGTTCTGGGTATGGAACTCAAGACCTTGTGCTTGCCAGGCAGGCGCTGTGCCACTGAACTATACCCTCGGCCCAACTTCTCCTTTACAAGCTGTGAGTGCTGGGTATTTTGTCCCAGACTTGGGAAAGTGGACTAACAGAGAGAAAATCTGTCCCCAGGCTGTGATGGATTGTTATTATTCTGCCCCCTTGTGGATATGGGAGGGGTTTAGCATAGAAAACAGGAGGTTCCTACCCTGGGCAATGGATGTGTTTACACAGCATTTTCACCACCGTTTGTAAAAGTTATTTTCTCTTTACAAACACAGTATCAAAAAAAAAAAATACAAGAAGCTAGGCATGGTGGTGCATACCTATTATCCCAGCACTCGGGAGGCCGAGGCAAAAGGCCAGAAGTGAAGGCCAGCCTGGCCTATACAGTGCACTGCATAGTTAGATCCTGTCTCAGAAGTGCCACACCTGCCACATAAGCACAGGCCCTGAGTTTTATTCCCAGTGCTGGACAAAAAAAATATATGGAAGAACTCAATTGTCATTACTTATAGATGACATGATAGTCTACATATAAAGCCCAAAGACCTCCACCAATAAAACTCTTACAATTAATAACCACCTTCAGCAACATACCAGGATACAAGATAAACACACAAAAATCATTAGCATTTGTGTATACCAATAATTAAACTGATGAGAAGAAAATTATGAAAATAATATTATTCATAGCTTCAAGAAAATGAAATACCTACTAATTAACCAAGGAAATGAAAGACCTCTGTGAAGAAAACTACGGCATTCTGAAGAAAGAGACTGCAGAGGACATCAGAACACGGAGAGATGCTCCCTGTTCCTGAGTAGGCTGTACCGAGGTCATCCAGATGGCTGCACTCTCCTAACTGTCACACAGACTGTTATGGCTGTGTCTACATGTCCCCCAAAACTTCATGAAACTTTTTTTCTGGCTGTTCTGGATTGTGTGACGGAGGGATTCAGGGCGTGCACAGGAGCGCCCGGTTTGGCGCTGCCCTCATTCCCATAGTCGAACGGATGAAAGGGGTGGGAAGATGCTGTTAAGGTCCTGAGTTGCTTTTGTTACCTTCTGGCTGCCATCGACTGTTCTCCTCTGCTGCATGTGGACTGAAAACCTCTGTGAACCATAAGTCAAATAAACCTCTTCCCCTCTAACTTTGGGTATCAGATATTTTGTCTTAGCAATGAGAGAAAAGTAAGCAGTGCAGAATTTGGTACCAGAAAAGTGGGGTCGTTGCTGCGATATTACTTGGCTACGTGGCTCAAGAGACTTTGGAATTGTTCTGTGGGAGGGGAGGGACAGGAGAGCTTCCAAAATGCTGGAACAGCTGGAACGGTTCAGGCTGCTCTGTCCGGGAGATTCTGTTCAGAGCTCGGAAGATCAGAAAATTGGTGAAGATCAGGCTTGGGAAGTTTGAGCTCAGAAGGACACATTAGCTATTAGACTTGGCTCAGCAGAAAGTTTAGTTGTGTTTTGATGATATCCAGAGACTTTCCCTGAAACTGAGATTAGGGGTAGTGGACTAATTAACCCCAAAGAAGAAATAAATTTTAAGGCAGTCTACAGTTGAGGCATAGCTGCTGGTTTTTTAAAGCCAGGTCTATGTTCAGAATCAAGAGCAAAAAGCTCAGTAGAAAGATTTAAAGTATTTTGAGTCTGGCCAGGAAGGAAATGCCAGTAAAACTATGGACTTCAAAGAGAGAGCAGGGCCGGGGAGTTAGCTCAGTGGTTCCGGCGCCTGTCTTGCAAGCGCAAGGGCCCGGGTTCGATTCCCCGGTAACCACATAACAATACTGGGTGTGGAGACCCACACCCAGCAGCAACCAGTACCACATACCACAGTGCCGGGCGTGGTGGCTCACGCCTGTAATCCCAGCACCCGGGAGGCAGAGGCAGTAGGATTGTGATGTGAGTTTGAGGGTGAGCTCAGGGCCAGCCTGAACCACAAAACGAGACCCTGTCTCAAAAAAAACTAAAAAAACAAACAAAACAAAAAAACAAAGAGAGAGCAGAGGACAGTGGTTCCAGCATCTGCCTGGCAAGCACAGGGTTCTGAGTTTGATTCCTGGTATCACAAACTACAATGCTGGACGTGATGACTCGCACCTGTAACTCACTCCAGCACTCAGGAGAGAGAGAGGCGGGGCTATACAGTGAGTTCAAGGTCAGCCTGAACTACAAAGTGAGACCCTTTTTAAAAAAAGAAAAAAGAAAAAAAAAAAAAAAGCCCCAGAGCACTGTGTTTCAGAATGGCAGCTGCCTAGAGAATTGGTTCCTTGGTACTTGATTCAGAGTGCTCAGTGACCCAGGCCCTGGACCCTACAGCCTAGAGAGAAGCCTGGCTCTGCCCCAGCTGGCAGCAGACCTTGGCATCACCCATGTGGTGCTGCTTTTAGATGCATGCAGAATGAAGCACGTGGGCTCATGGAGTTTAACTGTTAAATCCCTCAAACTCACTCTTGATCCACAATCTCCTTCAGCTGTCTGACCTGAGTCTCTTATCTACAGTCAATTTTATTTCCCCCTACCTGCTCTCTCAGAGTACAATTTAGTGATAACTCTTCTCAAAATATAATAAAAAGTTGAGCAGTTGGAACAGACAGCATATAACATCTCCCCTGACATACCTGTTCTCTGGCTCTTTACAGACAATTTGCCCACCTCTGATCTAGTCCACATTTACAGCAAGGAAGAGTTGCCAGATGTAGCAATTAAACAACAAACATTTTCTTTTGTGGTGTTGGGGAATAAATCCAGAAGTTTGGCACATACAAAATAGCCAACAAAATGAATAAGTGTTTTCCCAAGATCACCTAGTACCTCTATGCCAGAGACCCTTGTCGCCCTTAGTTCTACCACACTAACCTTACTGTGAACCTTGGAAGAGAAAGAAGCTAAAGGACAAAGCATGAAAGGCATGGAGCTCGAGGGACAGTCCTGGGTCACTGGTTCCTGCTGGCAAAACCTGACGCTGTGCAGGTCCTGATCACGGGGCTCCTCAGCACCAGTGACCAGCAGCCCCTCTATCAATAACACAAGTAAATGTTCTTGAAGATGGCATGTCATTAATCTGGGAAGTGTTTTTTAAAAGAGACAGGGTCTCACTTTGTTGTTCAGGCTGGCCCTGAGCTCAGCCTCAAACTCACATCACAATCCTCCTGCCTCTGCCTCCTGAGTGCTGGGATTACAGGTGTGAACCACCACGCCCGGCACTGTGGTATGTGGTACTGGTTGCTGCTGGGGTGAGTCTCCACGCCCAGTATTGTATGTGGTTAACTGGAGAATTGAAACCAGGCCCTTGCGCTTGTAAGACAGGTGCCGGAGCCACTGAGCTAAACTCCCGGCCCCTGGAAAGTGCTTTTTAAAAATACTAGATTGTCAGTTGCGGTGGGGCATACTTGTAATACCAGAGGCTGAGACAGGAGTGTTGCAAGTTAGAACCCAGCCTGGGTAATTTAGCTATTTAGATGACCCTGTTTAAAATAAAAAGACAATGAAAGGGCTGAAGATGTAGTCTTAGTGTGAAGGCCCTTGGCTCAATCCCTAGTGTCTCTCTCTCTCTCTCTGTCTTTCTCTCACACACACATACACACACAGAGAGACAGAGACAGACAGACAGACAAATGTAGCTCTGGGGCTGGGGTGTAGTAGTGCACTTGCTTAGCTCTGAGTTTGATCTTCAGTACTACAAAAATAATAAGTAAGAAAATAAAAATTAAAAGTTTGTTGCGGTTAGGTGCCCCTGTCATCCAGCACCTTGCCAGGCTGAGGCAGCAGATTTGCAAGTTTGAGCCAACCTGCTTCAAAAAGGAGGGAGGGATGAGAATAGAGTTCAGTGTGAAGCCACCCAAAATAAGCAAACAAATAAAAAGCAGCTCCACTGCACTCTCCCTGACTTTGGGTGTCACTTTAAGTGGGAGATTCATCTAAGGCAACTGTGCTCATCGCTGTGCTGCATACTCAGGGCTGTAGCCAGACACACAGGGACTGTACTGGAGCCTAGCTGTGTACTGTCTGAATGGCCTGGGAGAAATGAGCGCTTCTCCCTGCCGCCCCAAGTTCTGGATACTCACTGGGGCTGAGTCAAGATGACAAGGGCTGGGAATACAGGTGTGCACCACCCAGTCCGTCTAGAAATCAGCCCTTCAAGGCCCCCGCCGAAAGGACTCATTGTGGGGCTCAGTGGACTAAAATGCGTCAGAACTGCTCCCACAGCACATAAAAACTAATAGAGGTTATTTCTTTACTTTCTTTTTTTACAGTCTGGAATCTTTGAGTTGAAGGTGAAGCCTTCCCCAGCTCAGTGTCTTGCAGTGCCAACTCTTCTCACTAGGTGTCACTGTTTAGCAGTCACTGTCCTTTTTGGCCAGGCTGGCTAGAAATCTACTTTTTGCTTATTATCATTTTTGATTTGATTTGGTAATTTCAAGGGGATAAACTGATACACTATCTTTTGAAATCCTTGGGGATTTAGAAAATCCAGCAGAGTTTCTGGCATCCAGGGCTGGAAAAAGCTGCTTGGAGTATTGCCTTTGGTCATAGTTAAGATGGCATATAATTTATTGTTTAAACCAGAGAAAACAGGGTTTTGTGTGTGTGTGTGTGTGTGAGTGTGTGTGTGTGTGTGTGTGTGGTATTGGGGATTGACCCAGGGCCTTCAGAATGAGTTATATTCCCAGCCCTTTTAAAATTTTAAAACAAAATCTTGCTAAGTTACCCAGGCTGGGCTTGAAATTGCTATCCTCCTGCCTCAGTCCCCAGAGTGCTGGGATTACAGGTATATGCCACCATGCCTAGAATGCAGACTACTAATAGCCACGCCAAGACTAGGGGACTGCATGGGTTGTGCCCCAAGAAGCTGGGTAGAGTCGCCTTACCTGTGTCTGACTAACTGCACCTCACATTCTGCAGGGTGGGAACTCTGAATTCCACCCCAGCTTATGACAGCCAACTGTGACCGCCTGTTTTGGGGAGTTCTCTCCCTCAGAGACCATCTCCCCTCCCGTGGGATTTACTGGAGTTTTTTTTGTTTTGTTTTGTTTTTGTTTTTTTTTAGGTTTTTTGAGACAGGGTCTCACTTTGTGGTTCAGGCTGGCCCCGAGCTCAGCCTCCAACTCACATCACAGCAATCCTTCTGCCTCTGCCTCCCGAGTGCTGGGATTACAGGTGTGAGCCACCACGCCCGGCACTGTGGTATGTGGTACTGGTTGCTGCTGGGGTGAGTCTCCACACCCAGTATTGTATGTGGTTACCGGGGAATCGAACCCGGGTCCTTGCACTTGCAAGACAGGCGCTGGAACCACTGAGCTAACTCCCTGGCCCCCGGGATTTACTGGAGCTTTGTCTTCAGTGGACACCATCAGCGAGTGTTGGCCTCATAAACAGCAAGTCACCTTGGCCTCTGTGCTAACCCTTGGCCTCTGCAGCTTTCTCTGCGGGGTCTCCAGCCCCACAGACAGTCCAGTCTCAGCAGTACTGAGCCACTTGAAGGATTTTGCGAGGGTGCGTCTGAAGATCCTCTCAACACTGACTCTGGAACCCTTTATTTCAGGCTCGCTTATCTTCCTAAAGGGCAGAAAGATGCTGCACTCACTGTGCTTTAAATGCTGCCGCACGCCTATGCCCAAGCCCTGCGATACAGCGCGGGAGGCGCAGGGCTAGAGTGGTCCTATCCCCACAGGCAGAGCCGGGGTGCAGACTGCTGTTCAGCCCCAGGCTTTCTGGCTTGTGGGGTCCCCTGCTGCTTTTCACTGGAAAACACTGGGGCCTCTGACCCTCTTGCCTTAGTTTCCGGTTCTGGGCGAAAAGCAGAACGGGTGCTAAGGAGCTGCCGTACTGGAGAGACCTGTAAAGCTGAAAGGTCTGTCTCCAGCCTGACAAGCCTGTAGTCCTAGCACTTGATAAGCTGCCGCAGGAGCCCGGTTCAGGGCCACCTTGTGCAATGGATCAAGACTCATCTTTTAAAAAAGCAGAGATAAAATACTTGTGCCGAGTCACAGTACACATGGGACGCACAAAATGCATTTTTCTTTGAGACAGGGTCTCGCTATGTAGTTCAGGATGGCATATAGATGAACTGACTATGTAACCCAGGCTGGCCTTGAACTAGCAGTGATCCTCCTGCCACAGCCTCTCAAGTGCTAGGTTTACAGGTGTGCGCCACCACACCAGGCTAAATTTCGCTTTTAGAGATAATAATGAGAAGAGGAGATGAAAGATTTACTGCTTGCTTTGGAAAAACTGAGGAGTGGGGAACTCCCCCTAAAGGAGGTGTAGGCCCAGAGTTTTGGGGGAGGTCGGTATCAGCTCAGCCCTCGACCAACCCTGAAGGCCTCGCGCGCCCGCGGTCCGTGCACACACGAGTCAGCATGCCCCGCACGAGCCCGGGACACTGAGGGGAAAGCTCCAGGGTGCAGAACTGGCACTTGCGACAGCCGAGCTGACAAGGAGGCCTGGTAGAAGCGTGGGCCCGCGCTCTCCTCTGGCTCCGGGGGAACCGCCAAGGCCCCTTCAGAGGCCACGGCCGGGACGGCGCGTGCGGAAGAAGGCATGGGGCCGCTGGGCGTGGCCAGGTGGCGGAGCGTGGCCTGGGCTGGGGTCACCGGCGCTGGCCTCGGGCCGGCCACGCCCACTCCCGCCTTACCCTGTGCCCCGCCCCGTGATCCTTGGCAGGCCCCGCCCTTCCCCGCCCCGATCCCGGCTAGCCCAGACCCGGAGCAACGCCCCTCAGCCCCGCCCGCGACCCTCAGGCCCCGCCCCCTCCGGCCCCCACCCCCCGTTTCCGCTGGCGCTGGCTGTGCGGGAGGGAGCGCGTGGGTCCTCGCACTGGACCGGCGCGGTGAGTGCGGCGGGGGCGGCGGCGGCGGCGGGTTCCCTCTTGTGCTGTGCCGGCTGGGCGAGCTCGAGGCGGGGACTGCCAGGGGCGCCCGGGGCGGTGCGGACGGTCAAGGGGAGGAGGCCTGGAGGGCCGCGGTCAGGGAGGAGACTCCAAGCAGCGTGCGGCGGGCGCTCGGGCCGGCTGGGGGCCGCGGGCCGTGGGCCGTGGGCCGGGCGGGACCCCCGGCGGCCTGCAGCGAGGCAGGGCTTGGTGCGTCCGCGTCGGAGATGCCGCCCATCTGTGCTCTCGCGCCTGCGACTTTAAAAACTTATGTGGAAAAAAATTCCCGAACAAGCAACTGACTCCTGGGAGCGGCGCTCGGGATCGTGGGTCTTGGAAGTGGAGTTTTGCAGCGTCTCTCTGCCCTCCTCTGGCGTCTGGGCGCAGTGCCTGCGGGGCTCGGGAGGCCGGCAGCCCCCCTTCCTCCAGGACGGACACCTGGGGACCTGGCTTTCCTCCTTGTCCAGGGCTAGACTTTCTGAGGACAGTGCCTTGACGTGCCGCTGTCCCCTTCTTCGGGGTGACGCAGGCGTTTCCTCCGCCAGGAAGCTCTCCTGGACCAGTGCAGAGAAGCGGGGTCGGTGCTCTGATCCCTGTGTACCTGCCCGCTCCTCTCTCTAAAAACAGCCACAGGAGGGGTTTGTGTGTGTATCTCCTGTGGGGACAGGCGGCCAGCTCACCATCCTGAAGATGGAGAGGGGAGTGGAAGGCTTATGGATAATTTCAAACAATAGCCTGGACAAATCGTTTATATTTAGCCGAGGAATGCGGCCAGAGAGGCAGACAATCACAGTTTCCTACCTAAGCCTGGTCCTGGCTGGCAGAGCTGCTGGGCTGAGGTTGGGGGAGACAGGGAAGGGAACTGGGAGACAGAACGTGAAGGTGTAAATCAAGTCTACTCTACCAGTTGAAGACCCACTATGCACAGGTGCTGAGCAGTTGAGTGCTCCAGAGTCAAGTGGATTTTTAAGTTTTTTATTGTTTTGGTCTTAGGCTTTCATCTTCAGGTATGGCTCTTTAAATACATGAACAGATATTTAATATTAATAGCCGTAACTAATATTTATAAAATAGTATATAGATGGCCAAGGCTGCCTCCTGTACATTAGCTGTGTATGTTGTTCTGCTCATCAGTATTCTTTTGAAATACTAGTGTTTTTTTTTTTTTTTTTTGTATCAGGGATTAAACTGTTGACCTTGTGCTTGTGAGGCAGGCGCCAGAACCACTGAGCTAAATACCTGGTCCCATATTAGTTTTAATTGCTTTCCTGTAAGTTAGAGAAATGCGGCTCAGAGAATAAATATCTCCTCTAAGGTCACAAAAACTCATTAAGGAAGAAACAAAGCTACCGAAGCATGGTGGCTTACTTCTAATCCCAGCTTTCTGGGAGGCTGAGGCAGGAGGGTCTCACACTTGGAGCCCAATGTTGGCAATTTAGTAACTTACCAAGACTTTGACTTAAAAAAAAAAAAAATTAAAGGAGGTTGTGGATGTGCAAAGGCTTTAAGTTCAAGCCCCAGTGTGGTTTTTTTTTTTTTTTTTTGGGTTGAACCCATGCTAGGCAAGCTCTCTACCACTGAACTACCTCCTTGACTCTATTTTGAGAGCAGTCTCCTTGATAAGTTGCTCAAGGCAGCTCCAATTTGTAATTCTCCTGCCTTGTTTCTTTTGTTTTTTTCTTGTGGTACCAGGATTGAACTTGGGCCTTTGTGCTTCCAGGTAGGCACTGTATCACTTGAGCTAAGCCCCTTGCATCCTGCCTCACAGATTCAAGAGTAGCTATGATTATGTGCATGTGGCACTCTATGTATTTTAGTTTCTTTTTTTTTGAGGCAGGGTCTTGCTTTTGTAGTTAAGTCTGGTCCTGAACTCAGCCTCGAATTCAGCAATCCTTCTGCCACTGCCTCCCCAGTGCTAGGATTATAGGCGTGAGCCACCACGCCCGGCACTGTTGTATGTGGTTCTGATTGCTGGTGAGCGTGAGTCACCATGGCCAGCATTGTTGTATGTGGTTACTGGGGATCAAACCAGGGCCCTTGCGCTTGCAAGGCAGGCGTCAGAACCACTGAGCTATATCCTCGGCCCTGTATTTTAGATTTTTTTTTTTGGTTTTTTGAGACAGGATCTCACTTTTGTGGTTCAGGCTGGCCCTGAGCTCAGGCTCCAACTCACATCACAGCAATCCTCCTGCCTCTGCCTCCCGAGTGCTGGGATTACAGGCGTGAGCCACCAGGCCCGGCACTGTGGTATGTGGTACTGGTTGCTGCTGGGCGTGAGTCTCCACACCCAGTATGGTCATGTGGTTACTGGGGATCGAACTCGGGTCCTTGCGCTTGCAAGACAGGTGCCGGAACCACTGAGCTAAATCCCTGGCCCTGTATTTTAGATTTTCTTAACTGTTAGAAAACACATAATGTGAAATTTACCGTTTTAAACCCTTTTTAAGTGTACAGTTCGGTAGTTGTAAGCTAATTGTCTTTCTGTGCAACACATTTTTAGGCCTTTATATTTTGCAAAACTGAAACTTTATCTGTTAAACAACTCTGCTTTCCCCTGTTCCTAACCCTTGGCAACTACATTCTCCCTTCTCTGTAGTGTTTGCCACTAACTTCCTACTATGTGGTTGATCTGTGTTGTCCTGGAAGGCTTAATAAGGAGAGAGGGAGGGGCAGCTCCTTCAGCAGAAGTCCTCTGCCTGGCCAGAGTGCCTTTCCTCATCCCTAACTCTGTAACCTCAGTGCTAGTGGTACTGAGTAATGACAGGTGAGGAAGGCCTGGGGCAAGTACCTTCACCTGCTTTGGCCTTGGCGTCCTACTTACAAAGGAAGAATGATAATACCAAGTTCTCGAGCTGTGGAAGGAGCCATGGGAAAATGTATGTGAAGCACGCGGCTCAGGGCCTTTTATACAGCAGGTGTGCAGTCAGTGGGGACTGTCACTGAGCTGGGGAGACGAGGCAGATGTGCTTGGAACAAGAGAGGACGAGACTCTTCTTGTACCATGAGGCCAGGTCTGCTGTGCGTGTTCTCTCCACTGACAGAGAATGGACGTGGTCCTGCTGTCCTAGCCTAGCGCTCACCCTCCTGTCCGGCCCTAGCTTGACCGGGTAGCCTCTCACTCATGTCCTTTCATGAACTCTCAGGTCCAGTTAGATGCACTGCCCAGTGTGCTTTGCTTATTTCTTTTTGCTGCTTGGTTTGTCGTGTTGCACCTTTCTGGAATATTTTTTCTGTTCCCTCTTCCCTGCCTTCAGAGTTCTGCTCCTGTGTCTCATTTCTGGGAGCATTCCCTGACTACTACTTCCTGATGGACCCCTTATTCTTGGAACTCTTACAGCATTGTCTATCTCCACCTGTCTTTTAGCTTACAATGACACCTTGAGTATCTGTTTGAATTTCTCAGATGCTTTTAATGTATGTTGTATGTGCAAGAGTCTGTGCTGAGTTCTGATTCTGAAAAAATAAAGCAGATGAAAGGTGATGTCTCCAGGCAGGTAGAGTCCTATAAGGGGCTGGGAAAGGGGTTCCCAGAGAATGAGAGTTAAAGTGGCCCTTGAGAATAGAGTGCTGTGTGGACTCCCGTGAGATGGAGAACCCTGACGGCAGAGGGTGGCGTCTGTCTCAGCGGGCAGGTGATGATGGATGCCAGCCTAGCGGGTGCTCGTGTTCCGACAGGGAGGAGGGCTCAGCCTGAGCTCAGCACTGGGAGGGCACTCGGTTGTGTGAATAGCCCACTGGGGCTGATGTGTGGAAGGGAGCCAAGGAGAAGGGACTGGACAGGTGCACGGTGGCCCCATGATGGGCAGCTTCCAGTATTTAGCCACGGAATACACCCATCCATTCACTGTTTCAAAAGGAAGTGAATAGCTCCCTGGAAAGCCCTGTGATCTGCGCAGTTCTCAGTGGGACTCATGGAAGTAGAAGAGGGGTTAAGGAGGGCGAGACTGGTTTGTGAAGAGGCCGATGGTGGTGGAGATCCCGGCAGGGTAGCTGTGAGGAATGGTGACTGGGACCGTTTGGGAATGGACTGCATGGAGCCACAAGGGAAGCCTGGCAGGGGATTGAAGCCAGTTCTGATCAGCTGTTGTGGAGGTGTGTTGCTGTCTTATGTTTTATTTCAAAGTATATGTTCTATGCATTCCTCATGTTCCCATTGTATTCGCTATTGAGAGTGCCGTTGAGAGCGCTGTGTGGACCTTGATGTCCTGAAGTAAGGAGCCTTGTGCCTTCTGGAATCCCAGTTTTGCATCCATGGCAAACTTGTCCATAGAAGGCCTGGCTTTCACTGGAGTCATGTTTCCCTCGACAGTCAAGTGCTTCCGTCTGTTCTCACACCCAGTTTCACTACCCTTCCAGCTTCTGCTGCACTTTTTATCTCCCACTTGATGGTCATTGACCATTGAGCTTTCCCGGCTCCACAGAGTAACTTTGGATGTGGTAGAGATGTAAGTGGTGGTTACCTGTTCCTTCCTGTCGGTCTCATGAGCACATGAGAATCAAACATGGGTCTCGGGAACTCACTCACTTTTACATGTCTCTGGTTTAGTTGTGAGGAGCCAGAACTGTAAGTGTTAAATCTTTGATGCCAAGGGTCTACCAAGGATGGCACAGGTCTACACAGTATGGAAACCCTTACTTCTGTTAACTGCCCCTAGCAGATGTCACTAGTGGATTGCAGCAGTCTTTCCTGCCGAGCCAGGGCTCAGATTGTGTTCACAGTGTTTTAGGCACCCACAACAGCCGAGGGAAGTCAGCGCCACAGCTGGAGCCAGTTTGCTATTTCTGGCCTCCAGATCTTAAGTGAGTTCTTGTTTGGTGACCCAAAGAGTGGCCCTTTCTGGCCATAATTCACCCTAGGTGGCCTCATGGCAGAGTGATGACCTCATTTTCTATTTTCCTGCAGGAATATCCTGGGGGCAAAATGCTTACAGGAGATACAAAGAGTGAGGGTCAGTGGCAGTCTGGCTTCAATCTGTGGTAGGGCCTCCAAAAGCCTGTGTGTGCTAAACTTTCTGAAGTTAGCCTTTGGTGCCTTCTAACTGTGGGTTGGGAAGGACAGAGTAAGATACTGGCAAGCTGGGCTTGGCAGCACAGTCCTGTAATCATAGCACTTGAGAATGAGGCAGGGCGAGTTGAGAATTGGAGGCCAGCTGGGTCTACATAGAGAGTTCAAGGCCTGGACTATATAGTGAGATCCTGTCTCAAAAACAAATAAAGAGAAGATGCTTACATTTTCTAGATGTCCCTCTGCCTCAGTCTTTATTTGGAATTTATAGTCTGTAAATTGGGCTTTGGGGTCCCGGAGGAGATTGCTCCCTACCCCTACTGTTTCTGTGGAGGAAGCCTAGGGAAGCAGGCGGGCCTGGAGCTTCCTGTTTCCTGTCTCCTCCCAGCAGCAGGCAGGGGGCCAGGTGGGACGGTCTCTGCTGGCCTTCAGGAAGCCTGGCAGCCTGTGTGTCTCACTCCTCTGTGGAGCTGCTGCAGGACTGACTTGTGGCACCTGGTGATGCCTTGTACTGCTCCTGGCACTTGGGCCTGGAGGGGAGCCGCTAGGCTCGAGCCACAGGCAGCCTGTGTGGACGGCTGCTCACAGGCAGGACCTTTCATGTTTAATTTATGTGTGTTTTATGCTGTGGCTTCTCCCTGCTGGGCCATTTGTAAATCTCTTGCTTTTTAGTGCACCCAGCAGTGTGGTAGGGGAGGAAGGAGCGGTGCAGGCCAGTGGTTTATCTTACCAGAAGTGTTGTGAATTCTCGCAGTGATTATTTGATGGCCTAGGAGTAGCCACGAAGCTCTTACTGTCCTGTCATGCTTTTACAGTGTCTGTGCTCACATTTGTCATCATCATTAGATCCAGTTTTTGACCCTTGAGATATATCTGCAATGGAGTTGTTTAAATCGCACTTCACTGTCATAACCTTCCCTGAAGGTAGCTGCTTTAGAGCCGCAGCTGCTAAGGCCCAGAGCCTTCTCTCTTGTGAGGAGGAGCAGGGCCTTCAGCTCAGGTGCTCTACCTCAAGCTGTTCCTATCAACCCTGGGGCCCTGGGGGGCTCCCTGAAAGCTACTTGCTTTGGGGAGGAAAAATGTGGGGGATAAGGGAATACTAGAGCCTCTTTCCCAGTGGGTGGATCTCTGCTTTCATTCTCAGAGCTCTGCCTCCGGTGTAGCTGGGCTCAAGGGCTTGGGATACAGTCGAGATGGTCAGGTGGCAGAGAGAGGGTGGCCGGGGAGTGTTCCTCCTGCTGTGTGCACTGCTCTTGCTTCATCATGAGTCCTGAGGGGCCCACACAGCCCTAATACCACGTCAGTTCTGGCCAGACGGTTATCTTCCTTTTGCACATCTGTTGAAGCCCAAGTGAGAGAGACTTGAAGCAATCAGGATGTTTACCCTGTCTGATGGCCGTGGCCTGGAGGGCTTTGGCTGTGTCATTCCTTGTCATACTTGTGGAGCTTTGGAACGATGACCAGCCCTGGGGAGAGAGGCTGTCATCTGTCTCCTGCTTTTGCCTGTCACTGCAAGTGATTGGCAAGTTAAAGTTTTCTTCAGCCCCTTTTCCTCACCTGCAAATGGGGGAGGCCTGGTGGCCAAGTTGCGTTTGAGTTGTGCTTTAGCTGGTTCCAAGAAGGACATGCCTAGGTTTTGGTACCCAGTCCTAGTTTCCTAATTATTCTTCTCCTTGCTAATGGCTTCTCTCCTTCTGTTCTAGAGGTGGGTAGAGGAAGACAGAGATGTTAACAAGTAAACTTGATGTCCTGATTTCTGATGAAGGGGTGTGGACAGAGGTGGTTTGCAGAGCTGCCCACTGGGGAGTGGTGGTTCATGCTGCCTTACCTTCTTCTCCTGCTCTGCTTTCATTTGAACTGTCTCTCTCCTACCCTTGCCTGATACAGTTTGGTGTTAGGAGGCTCTTTGCCTCAATTCCAGCCCTTCAGGTTAATAACTCTAGTTTATTCAGTTGTGGCCACAGCATAATGATGTGAGAATACCTGCTGTGCCTGAGTGTGGCTCACTTTCAAACACATGCACAACTGAACTCTCAGCTTCTGAGAAGGCTGAGGGGAACAGGGAGCCTCATTCGGTCTATGCTTCAGGACCAAATGGCCAAATGGAGAAGGTTTTTTTTTTCTTTTTTCTGCAGTACTGTGATTGGACCTGGGACCCTGTGTACACTAGGTAAGTGCTTTACCACTGCGCTGAATCCCTAGGCCCCAAAGTAGTTTGGCATGATGGACTGTCTCTTGTTTGGCATTGTCTGTGCTCTGAGTTCACTGCATCCCTTTCACCTGCTCCTTTTCCGTTCACTTCCCTGCAGTAGTGAGCTGGAAATGGGTTATACTTCGAATGCTCACTACTTCTGAGAATTTTGTGCCCAGGTCTCTTCTCCGTGGTCTGCATTTGTTAAAATATCTGATGTGATGGGAACAGGAAAGGATAGGGGAGAGAACAGTTCGGGAGGTCCCAGTGGTCAGGAAGCTGAGTGATTGCCTCGTGGCCCCCCATTGTTGTAAGGGCTGGCTGTCACAGCAGGAGTACTGGAGGTCCCAGGCTCTCTGAGGCAGGCTCTGGATAAGGCCTTGGCTTTGGCCTTAGTAGCTTACAGCCTGTTTGTGTGGATTTGAAAGATGGCCTTCTTCAGCTAAAAACAAAAATTAAAGCAAATATAAACAAGAACAATGCCCAACTTTTCCTGGAACAACCTAGGTCCCTCACCGACAGTGGCCCTGGCTTATGTATACTCGTGGCCTCAGGCAGGGGGGATATATATTGCTGACAGCACAGGATCCGTTCCTTCCACTCCTGATGAGAAAAGTGTGCTAGGAAGAAGGCCTGTGAGAATAGCAGACGGGTGGGGAAGTGACTCAGGGAGTGTGCTCAGAGCAAGGCTGGAATGGGGTGACTATGCACGTGTGTTGTGAGGATTACATGTGTGCCTGCCCTGGTGTATGCATGCCTGGGGACCCTGCAGGGGTTGGTGTGGGCAGGAATTATCTTGCGTTGTTCTGGGACCCAGCTGCGAGGCCCCCTTTGCCCTCTCAGTAGGTAAAGCATATGGCTTTGAGTGGGCACAGAACCTGGCAGCCTTTCCTGCACCTGCCACAGTTGCGTGGGGTCTCTAAACTCTCCAGCAAGCTGAGGTGGGGCAGCCCCTGTCTCAGAAAGCTCCGCGCCCCATGTGCTGCAAGGCCTGAGGAGAGCTCTGAAGGGCAGGGTGACTGGATTGGAGTGAATGTGTGACCATGTGGAGTGACATGTTTTGTCTTAGAGAAAATGAGGTAGAGGTCTGGGCCTGTAATTTTCCACCTGTCTTAGTCCTGGAGGACTCTAAATAGCTTTGTTTAAAAAGTAGACTGCGTAGGTTTCAGGGATTGGCGTGAGGAAGAGCCATTGCTGGGTCCCCCAGGAAGGCAATTAGGTTTGAAGCCAGAGTGGCTCTTTGTGACCATTATGTATGGATGGTTGGACGCAGCATGGGAGGGGGGGGTGCTTATGGCACCGTCATGGCGGGAGTCACCCTAAATAGCAACTGTTCTCATTGCCTTCAACTGGCTTGCTGCTGGGTGGGGTGGGGTGGTGAGGAGGCTCCAGGTGGGATGAGGGCCTCACCCCTGTCTAGGCTTGTGAAGCAGAGAGGAAAGGGAGGTGGGAACTACTTGTTCTGGTTCTGCGTCCGTCACAGTTAGAGGCTGGGGACAGCGGTGGCCCGCTGCCTGCGTCTGGGAGGGCAGGTGGTGTGCAGGCTTGCTAGACGCTCTGATCGTCTGTCTGTGGAGGGACTCAGGGAGATGGAGCAGGGCTGCAGTGGGAGCAGGGTTTGGGTGGGGGAAGGAGAGGGTCTCTGAGCGGTTGCAGGGATGGATGGAAAGCTTGGTGGGCAGAGCTTGGGTGGAAAGGAAAGGGCATGGCTTGCAAAGAGGAATCCTCACTTTGGGGGACCTGGGAGGCCACTCAGCAGCTTTGGGTTAGAAGGCTGGTAATGGAGAATAGGGCATTGAGGATAAAATGAATATTTTAAAAAACACTGGCTTATTGCAAAAATTCAGGTGTTTTTTTTTAAGCATCATTTTCTGTTATAGAACAAAATGGCAATATTCAAACAATTATATACATTGTAGAAAAAACATCTTAGTATCCTATCTTTCAGATATAATCACCACTGATGCTTTGGTTCATGTTCTTTCTATATATTTTTATGATAAACTAGCATCCAGCCACCTACCTCCTCATCTTTCCAAAGTCAGCAGACAGGAGTTGTATTAGACTCAGTCCCCGGTCCCTTATTTAACTGTCTTTCTACATTACAGTGATTCATGTTTTTTATTAACTGCTTAGACTTTCAGTGTCAGGGATCTGACTGTCCCAAAATGTAGAGGATTAACATAACCACCATTTTATTTACTCATTATTCTGTGGACTAGGCATTCAGGCTCGGCTAAGCTAGTCACCCGGGGGCTCATTAATGCAGAGACAGGCAGGTGGTGGCTCTGCAGGGCCCAGTAGTCCAAAAACGTCTGCTTTCTATGTTGAGTGGTTGGTGCTGGACCTTTTCCTTGATATGATTCTGTCGTGGAAACTTAACATTTCAGGTGAAAACAATCTACAAGACCTTTTGAAGTCTGGGTTCTGAAGCCCCACTCTTCCTTGGAAACCCCCATAAGATCCACCTAGGTGAAAAATGTCCCAGGACTTGTGGAGCTCTGGGGATGGAGTCCTCTCCCCTGGGTGTGCGGTCACTCCCTGGGTCCAGAAGGGGGACTAGAATCTTCAGGGAAGACTCTATAGATCTTTGAAGGACAGTGCAGCTCGCTTCTCAGTTGACTGTGTGCTCCAAGAGGGTCAGTGGCCTTTGATTTTCATGTCAGGTTCTGGTACTGTTGGAAGGAGAGTTGTGTGCTGTGGGAGGAGCCAGTGATAGCAGAGGTTTGGACTTTGCAGTGTCTCCTGTTTCTAGAGCCACGGGGGTCAGACCTCTTGCCCCTCGAGGGCTGCCAAGGGTTTGGCTTCTCTGCAACCTCTGCTGATTTTCATGGCACCTCGGAAAAAGGAGTCAGACTTTTTTTTTAAAGTTTGACTAAGTTCTTTTTTAAAAAAATTCAAATCTTTATCAGTATGTTATATATACATATCATCATCACATTCAACATTGGGAGTTTGTACTAGTATATGACACAACTTGATTCTCATTTTTTCCCATTCCCCTACCCACCTAAACCCCCCCACGCCCTATATACATAAGCTTTGTTTCCTTTTGTTTTTTTTTTTAGGTTTTTTGAGGCAGGGTCTCGCTTTGTGGTTCAGGCTGGCCCTGAGCTCAGCCTCAAACTCACATCACAGCAATCCTCCTGCCTCTGCCTCCCGAGTGCTGGGATTACAGGCGTGAGCCACCACGCCCGGCACTGTGGGATGTGGTACTGGTTGCTGCTGGGTGTGGGTCTCCACACCCAGTATAGGTATGTGGTTACCGGGGAATCGAACCCCGGCCCTTGCGCTTGCAAGACAGGCGCCGGAACCACTGAGCTAACTCCCCGGCCCCCTGTTTCTTTTTCTTTATTACTATCACATTCTTTTCTCCTTTGTTATTTATCCCTACACACCCTCTTTCCTTTTAAATATTTTCTATTTCACAGTATCTGCTATATATACACTAGAACTAATTTACATCTTCATTTTCTCATACCAGAGAAAAGATACGATATTTACACATCTGTGATCTATTTATTTCACTTACGAGGATGTCCTCAAGGTACATCCATTTGAGTATGAGTGACTCAATCTTATCATTTTTTGTGGCAGAATAATACTCCATTCTATGAAAAAACCACATCTTCTTTGTCCAGTCTCCAGTTGATGGACATTTGAGTTGTTTCCAAGATTTAGCAATCACAAACTGAGCTGCTATAAACATGGATGCACATATATCACTGTGGTATGAATCTTTAAATTCTTTTGTGTATGTACCTAGCAGAGGAATGGCCAGGTCAAATGAGACCTCTAATCCTAGTTTTTTTGAGGAATCTCCACACTGATTTCCACAGAGGTTGTATGAGTCTACACTCTACGAGCAGTGGAGAAGGGTACCTATTTTTCCAGAGCCTTGCCAGCATTTGTGGCTGGCTAATTCTGAGACAGCAGGTATTCTTTGTTGTGGAGTGAGATGAAATCTCAGTGTTGTTTTCATCTGCATCTCTCAAATGACCAGTGATGTTGAGCATTTCTTCATATACTTCTTAGTTGCTCTTACTTCTTCCTCTGAAAAGTATCTGTTCATTTCAGATGTATTAGATCTTTAACTAAATCAGCTGAGCAGGTCCAGGTCCAGGCCCTGCTGGGCTTTCCTTCATTCATTTGCCTGCTAGATCTTGCACCTACTTTACTCCTTTAGCCACAGATGTGAAGTGAAAGACCCCCCCGTCTGTGTGATTTAAAGACTTCTGTTTCCTTCCCAGGCAGTTTGTAATGGACTCAACGTCGTGGCTTCCCCCAGGGTGTTCGTTGTATAGTTCTTTCATCACCTACCTGCGTGGCTCTTGCCTTCCAGGGAAAGTCATGAATGGCCGGGAGGCCCGAGAGTGAGCGGTGGGGCGTCCCTGAGCCCTCCTACCTCTGGTTGGTCATCAACTCTCCTCTCCCTGGAGCTCTGGGATGGAGTCTTCCCCCATGGGTGTGCGGTCACTCCCTGCTGGCCCTGGGGGAGACATTCACCATCACCAAGCAGTGATGTTTTGTCTGTCATCCGCCCATGGTTAGTGCGTGTATTGAACAGGGACAAAGACAGAGTGGACATTTGCACTAGAAGAACATTGATTGCTGTTTTATTTTCTCCCTGCTCCTCCTCAGGATCTTTTGGAAAAGACTTATGTGAAAACACCACGCCCCGTGGCATAGTCTTCTGAGCACCCCTGCTTTCCTCCTCCCTGATCCTGCTGTGAGTGCCTGGGGGTAGCTCAGCAAGGGGACTTGGTGAAGACGAGGGACTGGAGGGAGTGTCACCTGGTGCAGTGGCTAGGAACTCCTGGTGCATCTGTGTGGCTAGTTATCAGCCTTGTGCCTTTGCTGTCAGGCTAATGATGTCTGATCAGCTTGTAGCATTAATAGTTCAGTGCTCGGTGCTAATGGAAACATGCAGGGCTGACTCTGCAAACTTTTGAGCAATCATCCTAGGCAAGGCCAGAAATCTCAGCAACCCCTTTTAGCCAAGCAGTTGGAAAAACTGGATGGTGGTCCTCGGTGCATTGTGATGGGGAGTGTGCTTGATACAGGCAGGTAGTAGCTCCATGCCCCATAAGCAGAGACCTGGGAGGCCCTCTCTACTGCCTGTTTTTTTTTTTTTTTGGCTTGTGTGTCTGCTTCTTTATTGTTACTGCTCCCATGGCTGTAAGGATATAGCAAACTTCATGATGTCAGTTAATCAGCAAGTAAATATTGAGTGTTTTGATTCATCAAGATGCCTTTTGAACTAAGTGCTCTATGCAATAAGAGAGCTTCAGCCAAGTGCAGGGTTGGTGTCCTCAGCCCTTTTTGTGTGTGGCTATGGACTGTCTCTCTGCTTTACCTAGGCTTCGAGTCGCTAGCTGCTCTCCCTATCTCTCACATTGAGCCCCACAGCTTCCTGTCACTATGAATGGGCTCTGAAGGCAGTAAGGCAAGTAGGTGGCGATG